>CAUYLG010035228.1:0-136893 GCA_963573385.1 Cacajao melanocephalus
GGAATCTCCTGGCCTGGCTCCCTGTTTCAGCCCCCCTTTTCTCAGTTAAACTGGCGACTCTGTCTCCCAGGTGTTCCAGTCGCCAGCTGAAAAGGCGCCCGGATTTGTGTGAGTTTTTGTGCGGAGACCTGCTGCACTGGCAGAAACAGCTGTGCTGGGGGCTCGAGGCACTATACCACCTAGTAATCTCCTGGTCTGTGGGCAGTGAAAATTTGTTTGGAAATGCGGTAATCACTCACCCCCTGCATTTTTGCTGGGAACTGCAATCCAGAGCTGTTTCTATTTGGCCATCTTGGATCCCCCCCCGCACCCGGCCATGTCCATGTATTCCTGAATCGTCATCTCTTTAAGAGGCAGAGCTTCATTCTCCTCTCTTTGGGTGTGGTCTTATTAGGCTTTCTGAGTGTCAGTAGATTGTTTCTCATGAATAAAATACAGTGAAAGTTATGGGTTGTCACTTCTGACATTAGGTTATAAAAAAGAGTATGACTTCTGTGTCGGGTCCTATTTCTTGTTCTTGTCTCTCATTTTTTTCTCCTCAGGGTACTCATTCTATGGGAAGCCCGCTGCTATGGAGACAACCAAGTGACAAGGGAAAGCGACCTCAGACCAACAATCAGCATGGGATTGAAGCCTTCCAACAGCCACATAAGTGAGCTTGAAAGCAGTTCTACCAGACTCAGTCAAGTCTCTAGATAATTATAGCTGTGACTGATGTCTGATTGGAAGCTCATGAGAGTACCCTAAGCTAAAGTCACTCAGCCGTACTGCTCTAGATTCCTGACCCTCTAGAACTATGTGAAATAAAAAATATTTGTTGATTTAAGCTGCCATGTGGGCTGTGTGCAGTGGCTCACGCCTGTAATCCCAGCACTTTGGGACGCCAAGGTGGGCAGATTATGGGGTCAAGAGATCACGACCATCATGGCCAACATTGTGGAACCTCGTCTCTACTAAAAATACAAAAATTATCTGGTGGTGGTGGGTGCCTGTAGTCCCAGCTACTCAGGAGGCTGAGGCAGAAGAATTGCTTCAACCCAGGAGGCAGAGGTTGCAGTGAGCAGAGATTACACCACTGCACTCCAGTCTGGCAACAGAGGGAGACTCTGTCTCAAAATAATAATAATAATAATAATAGTAATAAAACCAGCTGCTAAATGTTGGGCATTATTTGTTATGCAGCAATAATGACAATTATGGGGAAAAGCATTTAAAAATCCTGTATAGGTAATTTTATTATCCTCATTCTATTGATAAGAAGGTTGAAGTGTAAAAAAATATTAAGGGATTTTTCCAAACCAAATAGCTAATAAATGGCAGGATAAATATTTGAATTCACATCTATGGGTCTTAGGGAGGAAAACATGCTTTATGTAAATAAAAATCAAAATATAATAAAGCCACAAACTTTTATAAAAGTAATCTTTGGGCTGACACAGAAAGTCCAGTATCAACATACAAAACTACCATCTGCTTTAGGAGTAACTGAGGTATTAAATGGGCAGGGGAATGTTCAAGAGACGCTTAAGTCTGTATACCACAGGGGCCAGGAGGTCTGGTAAAGAAGAGGTGAGCTATTCCTTCTCTATTCCAGCTTTTCCAATTATGTTAATTGTAACAGAACTTGGTTTCCTGGCAATGCAGAGCTAGTGAGGCATTTGACACACTGTAAAATTTAAGTTCAAAAGTAAAATTGTTTAATGAATGCACACCCTACTCCTTATTCATTATGCAAAGTCGGGTTGTAGAGTTTTTCAATATGTAGTCTAACTCCCTTTAAGAAACGTGATTTCACATTCCTCATATTAGTGGAGAAAAAAAAAACAACAGAGATTCTGCTGGAAGAGGCTTTGGGGTCAGTTAGAAATACTCCGCTATGTTTTTTTTAAAGAAAGATATAATCCCCTTTCTCAGCTATTGTGTTTTATTCTGTTGAGGGTTGATGGCTGTAAAACACAGCACCTCCCCTTCGACTTTTCCATATAACTTGATTAGACAGGAATAATCTCTTATGCTTTCATGCACAAATTTCAGAGTGACCCAGAACAAACGCGTTTCCTTCATCACCATAGCAACCAGGACTATGGAAAAATGCCACTCACTAGGCTATGCAAGTCAGATTTCATTCCTTTGATGTTAATTAACAAATTGCTTTCAGAAAATCAATGAGCTCCCCTGCTCCCCTGTAAATGTTTGTGATATATTTTTTAATACTTCCTAAAGTGATGTGGTGGAGCAATGGATGGGAGAGCCTGAACAAAATAGAGCACTAACTTTTCCTGGTATAACTCAGTGGTGATTGGGAACGGAAGAGTCAACTTGGCCAACAGTTGAATCTACTTGGATTTCCTAGGCATTGGGTCACACACCTAACTCCATGTTTTCTTGTTCTACAAGTGACTTTTCTCTTATAAAAAGGTGGCTGCTTCCTTTCCAGGAAAAGAAATATAGAAATGTTAAACAAAAAGGGTTGTTGGGCCAGATGCAGTGCCTCACGCCTGTAATCCCAGCACATTGGGAAGCCAAAGTGGGTCAGGAGATCGAGACCATCCTGGCTAACACAGTGAAACTCCGTCTCTACTAAAAATACGAAATATTATCCAGGTGTGGTGGTGGGCGCCTGTAGTCCCAGTTACTCGGGAGACTGAGGGAGGAGAATCGCTTGAACCCAGGAGGTGGAGATTATAATGAGCCAAGATTGAGCCATTGCACTCACACCTGGATGACAGAGCGAGACTCCATCTCAATAAAAAGGGGGAAGGGGTTGTCACAAGATAGACTGTTCTGGAAACCTATAATTAGATTCCTCTAGTCTCCTAATTTGCTCCTGAGACTAAAATTTATCCAGGGTAATTTGGTGATTTTTAAACCAAAAGTCTTTTAAATGTGCCCACGTTTGACTCAGAAATTCTGCATCAAGGGAATTAATGAAGGAGATACTCAGGGAGGCATACATAGGTAAATATGTATGGATAGTCTTCACAGTGATGTTTACGATACATTTTTAAAGCTGGAAACACTCTAATGGTAATGAGAGATTAAAGTGATCTAAATGTGTTTTTAGAGAAATTAAACAGGGTTTATAAAACTTCAAGTGAATAAAAGCAGCTTAAAAACAGACTGTTAAGATGATACATTTATAAACAATTCAAGGTCTCCAAGTAAGTTTCAGAAATTTAGCAAAAGAATAAATAGACATCCCAGGAAGGGTTTTCTCTTCTTTGTGGGTGTCTTCCTGAGATCTCCTACTGTTTTACTATGTGTATGTGATAGGACATAAAATGACTTTGACAGAAAGATATGAAAGACTCAGTTTCACGTCATAGGCCTTCAAATTATGTGTGCATCTATCTTTTCTACTAGACAACAAAAGATATATCTCAAAGATATATCACCAGCCCCATGAAATTTCTCCATTCTGTTCATTGTAATATGACGTGAAGGAATAGAGAAGGTGTTCTTTGAATTGACTCAGCTAAATTATTGACAAAATCATTAAAAATGGGCATTTTCACACATACTGAGCCTTACTGAAAACTAGTAATTTCTAGATAAAATGTAAACATTAACAAAAATAAAAAATAATTTCTAGAAAAAATGTAAACATAAAAATAAAAAATAATTTCTAGATAAAATGTAAACATAACAAAAATACAAAATAATTTCTAGATAAAACGATGTAAGAATCAGGAAGAAACGCATACATGTGGTTAGAGTACAGCAGTTTCCCCTTATCCAGTGTTTTGCTTTCCATGGTTTCAATTACCTGTAGTCAACTGAGATTTAAAATATTATATGGAGCCGGATGCGGTGGCTCACGCCTCTAATCCCAGCACTTTGGGAGGCGAAGGTAAGTAGATTACTTGAAGCCAGGAGTTCGAGACCAACCTGGCCAACATGGTGAAACCCCGTCTCTACTAAAAATAAAAAAATTAGCTGTGTGTGGCAGTGTCTGCCTGTAATCCCAACTACTCAGGAGGCTGAGGCAGAAGAATCACTGGAACCCAAGAGGCGGAGGTTGCAATGAGCTGAGATCATGCCACTGCACTCCAGCCTGGGTGACAGAGCAACACTCCGTCTCAAAATATATAAATAAATTAACTTATTAATAAAAATAAAATATATGGAAAATTCCAGAAATAAACAATTGAGTTTAAATTGCACACTATTTTGAGGAGTATGATGATATCCTGCACCATTCTTCTCTGTCTTGCTCCAGTCACAACCCATTCCTTTATCCCCTTATCTATGCTGCCTGTGCTATCCACTTAGAAGCCTTCTCAGTTATCAGATGGAAAACATATAGTACATACAGTGTTCAGTAGTATTCACAGTTTCAGGCATCCACTGGGCTCTTGGAAGGCATCCCCAGAAGATAAGGGAAGACTACCGTAGTTTGAAAAACACTATAAAAGAAGAGAGCTTTTACATTTCCACCGTGTCCACTCTTGCTTTTCTCTTGCAGAGAGTTTTGGACTAGGTCGTGATTATCTAGATTCTTGCAATAATAGCAACTGGCTTTGCTACACTGAATAAGGTAAACACTTTGCAAGTCACTTTCCTTGGCTATAAAATGAAAGGTTGGATTAGATTATCTCTATAGAAGGTGAGCCTCTTCTGAAATGGTCCCCAACCCCACTTCTTGGTATTTATGCCCTGTGTGTATTCCTTTTCCTTTGAGTCTGAGTTGGACCTAGTAACTAACTTCTAATAAAAAGAATAAAACAAAAGTGATCTCATGGTATTTCTGAGATTATAGCACAAAGACCGTGATCTCTCTCTCTCTCCTCTCACTTGCAAGGAATCTTCCAAGTTGTGAATAGCCCTATTTAGAGCTCCACATGGCAAGAAACTGCTTTCTCTAGCTAACAGCCAGCGAGAACATAAGTCTTGCCAATGATAATGTGAGTGAGCTTGGAAGTGAATCCCCCCCATCCGTCTTTAGATGACTGAAGCCCCTGTCAACTATTCGACTGCAGTCCTTCTAGGACAGGAAACCAGAGGTCCCTGGTCAGAGCTCCTGGACTCCTGGCCCACAGAAACACCAGGTATTAAATGCTTATTATTTTGTCATAAAGATTTGGGATAATTTGGTACATATCACAGATAACTACACCTAACAGACAATGATTCCTTCTACTTCTAAGATACTTCTTTTTCCCCAAGGGATGGAGTTCTATTTTGTTGCCCAGGCTGGAGTACGGTGGTGCACTCATGGCTCACTGCAGCATCGATCGCCTGGGGCTCAAGCTATCCTCCTGCCTCAGACTCCAGTGTAGCTGGAACCACGGGTGCACACAACACAGGCTGCCTAATTTTTTTTTTCTTTTTTTTTGTAGAAACAGGGCCTTGCTATATTGCTTGGGCTTGTTTCAATCCCCACCATCAAGCCATCCTCCAGCCTCAGCCTCCAAAACTGCTGGGATTACAGCCACTGCACTCAGCCTGCTTCTAAAATTAATTTCCTTTAATCGGTGTCCAATGTGCATTTGTTTATAAACTCAGAGTAAAACTTGAAAGTTTAAGGTAAAATTTATACTGATTTTGAACGTTAATTGCCTTTTGTAAAACCCAGTTTTCCTGGTTTCACTTCCCATCCTCTTTAGATGTTAGAATGAACAGTAGATATTCAGCCTACTTCAGAAATTGTAGACAGTCCCCAGTCATTCTTCAATTTTTACAGTATCTGTTAGAAAAAAACGCTTAAAGTTCATATTACAGATTTCATTGTTGCACCTGCTGATGGGCAGTTAGATTTCTCTTTTAACAGGAATCCATTATTTTCTTTCTATTAATAAAAACATAAGCTCAAAGACTCTTTAAGAGTTAAAGTAAAACTGTTTAGGAAATATTTTACCACGTCAACATTATCTTAAAGAAAAGGCACTTTTACCTGACTACTTGTGTAGCTTAAACTCATAATTTGGGTCTACTTGTCTTGACTCATTTGGGTCATTGTGAATTATCAGCCCATAAATAAATTCCATAGCTATGCTTTATTTTGTCTGAAAATCATGTGATTGTTAAAAGATGGCATGTTAATTCGTAGCCTAACAATTGTACTCCATTCCTTCAACCTCAAATGGTATAGTCTCCTTAAAGAAAAATGCGATACTTTCTCAATCACAAAATAAGATAATAAGCATCAAGAGTCGGGTGCAATGGCACACACCTGTAATCCCAGCACTTTGGGAGGTCGAGGTGGCGGATCAAATGAGGTCAAGAGTTCGAGATGGGCCTGACCAACATGATGAAACCCTATCCCAACTAAAAATAGAAAAATTAGCTGGGCGTGGTGGTGCCTGCCTGTAATATCAGCAATTCAGGAGGCTGAAGCACGAGAATTGCTTGAACCCAGGAGGTGGAGGTTGCAGTGAGCCAAGATCGCACCACTGCACTCCAGCCTGGGCGACAGAGCGAGACTCTTTCAAACAAACAAATAGCATCAAGAGATGTTTGAAATGCAAATGCTATCCAAAATAATGGGATTATTATTTTGTATATTTCTTAGCACCAATTTCTGTGTTGCCCTTAGAGGCACTGCATTATTATGTGTTGAGTAAAATAACATTCTAAGCTAAAACATAGTGGACAATTTCCTTCTCCAGAATTTCTAGTTTCACCCTCACCTGCAAATACAGTATAATTGTTTTCATTAAAATTTTGGCTTTTGATAGAAATCCTAGGTAGAACACCCAACTCTAACATATCAGAACAACTTGAGAACGTGAAGAAATTTCCTTAAAAAAAAAAAAAAGAAATTAAATGGTTAATGCCAATGTAGTCACCAAAAAAAAAAAAAAAAAAAAAAAAAGGAAATATCCAGTTTTCTTTCATAAGGTTGTCAAGTGTGCCTCTGAACACTTCTTCCTGGGGTCATACATTGTTCTGCCTGTCTATTTTAGTATTCACATTCGAGGAAAAATGAAAATTTCCCCTATGTGGTTCAATGTGGAATTAGAGATGCCTATGCAAAGGTGATTGTCTTAGAGCCACCATGGCCACATTTGATCTTTAAGTATGGAAAACATTAAGACAGTGTTATGGCCTCTGGCTGATAGGTCTGCTCTTTGGAAAAAGAATGGACAAAGAGAGTTATGAGAAGTCTTGACATTGTAGGATGATGTCAAGAAAAACAGAAGCCAAATTAACATGTGATTATGCTGACCATCAACCAGAGTAACGTAGTGCATATTTTTGATGACAGATTAGATAGTGAAATTGGTTAGACTTGAGATGAATTATGAAGTTGTGCATTAGAGCAGCACCACATAAGAACAAAGCTAACATGAATTTTCCCTTTTGGAGTATATTAGGGAAGCTTACTATTTCTAAACCTGAAAAATAAACCCAAATAGACTATCTAGCAAAGCTTCTTTATTATGATAACCTTTTTTCTTATAAGAGGAATCATTAGCATTTTCAAGAGTAGATACTTAATGAAACAATGGATCATAATGCCAAATATAAAACAGGATTTAGGCCAGGCATGATGCCTCACATCTGTAATCCCAGCACTTAGGGAGGCTGAGGCAGGTAGATCACGAGGTCAGATCAACACCATACTGGCTAACACGGTGAAACCCTGTCTCTACTAAAAATACAAAAAAAAAGAAAAAGAAAAAAAAAATTAGCTGTGCGTGGTGACATGTGACCTGTAGTCCCAGCTACTCAGGAGAATCACTTGAACTGGGGAGGCAAAGGTTGCAGTGAGCTGAGATCACGCTTCTGCACTCCAGCCTGGGCGACAGAGTGAGACTCCATCTCAAAAAACAAACAAACAACAAACAAATAAAACAAAAAACAAACAGGATTTAGAAGATTATTATTTAATTCTCCTTCCTTTGTTTGGGAGGGGGCTTTTAAAAGATAATTCTTAAACTGTAAGCTGTTCTAATAGTTACAAATCACTTATCTTATGTACAAAACTAAATACTAAAACGCGTCCTAAAACTGCAGTTCCCAGTCTCTGCTGCACATTAATCACCTGTGAAGATTTTTCAAAACAGGAATTGTTCTGACTATATTGTATGAGAAACTGTAGGAGTCGGAGCCAGAAACATGTATTTCTAAAAGTTAAACAATGCATTAAAATATATTCCTGCACATCTTGGGAGAAGAAGGAGAGAATTCGGTGCATAGATTCAAAATCGATGCTTTTATCTAGAAAAATGCAGCATCACATTGCTGCCTGCTCTACAGCCAGAGACTGTTTTTTTCCTAAGCCACGTTTCCATCTTATGCCATACGCTTCCCCATCCTCACTTTCTTGAGCATACCGTGCTCAACGCTGATGCTTCCTTCTCAGCAGTGAAGAAAACTCAGGTTTCCCCGGGAAAGAAATTCAGCAAAGTCACAGTGCCCTCAGAAAAGGATTTCTCTTTCAGGGAAAGTTACGGTCTCTTCTTCCAGTACCTTAAAGGAACAGTTGTAAGGAAGTTTCAGGGGAATAGAATCTGTTTACCAAGCTTATCTTTGATCTCTCTGCTATTTGCATGAATTTAACTTTCTCTGAGTGCTGTTAGATTAGCCAAGTGGCCTGAAAACAAAAATGTGAGAGTAACTTTCCCTCAATATGCTTGTTGAGAGACAATTCTTTGTTTCTACATGTTTATATTAGTTTTTGTTTGACTGTCTTTTTCAAGGATGTCTGCATAGCATAGCCAACAGCCTTAGAAGATAGAGATCCTGTCTTCCTCTAGGGCAGGGGGCAGGTTTTTTTGTGTGTGTGTGCAGTGGCACGATCTCGGCTCACTGCAACCTCTGCCTCCCGGATTCAAGAGATTCTCCTGCCTCAGCCTCCCAAGTATCTGGGACTATAGGTGTGTGCCAACAAGCCCAGCTAATTTTTATATTTTTAGTAGAGACAGGGTTTCACCATGTTGGTCAGATTGTCTCCATCTCTTGACCTGGTGATCCACCTGCCTAGGCCTCCCAAAGTGTTGGGATTACAGGCATGAGCCATCATACCCAGCCCCAGATTTGTTTTCTGACCAAGATGGTAAAGATAATATCTCCCTCCAGGCAAAAGTTGGGAAGGGTCAACCCTGTATAAAATCAAAGGTTTGCCAAGCTTCAGATTCTTCAGCTGTGATGCAAACCCAGAGTGTGTGCAGCCTCCACATGGGCCACTCCACATCACGCTTGGGGGACTCCGGAAACATGGAGATCCAATGAGAACATGAAGCTCACACTTCCTGCTGTGCCATGAGTAATGATGTTATTTTTTTCTTAGGAGTCTTGTGTGCCAGTGGCTACCAAACGGTGACAGGGTAAGTTGCTCATATAATCGGCTAACCTTTGGCTGGGCACGGTGGCCCATGCCTGTAATCCCAGCACTGTGGGAGGCTGAGGTGGGCAGATCACGAGGTCAGGAGATAGAGACCATCCCGGCCAACATGGCGAAACCCCATCTCTACTAAAAATATAAAAATGAGCTGGTTGTGGTGGTGCATGCCTGTAATTCCAGCTACTCGGGAGGCTGAGACAGGAGAATCACTTGAACCATGGAGTCAGAGGTTGCCGTGAGCCAATATCGTGCCACTGCACTCTAGCCTGGTGACAGAGTGAGACTCAGTCTCAAAAAAAAAAAAAAAAATAGGATAACCTTTACAGTTCTTGAGGGTGCTTATTAAGTCCTTGAAATCTACCATCTGCCATGACCTTGAGTCTCAGCTCTGCCACTTAATGCAGGATTATACTAGCCACAGCACTTAGCAACAATGGGACTTACTAGTTATGCCACTTACTAGCCACGAGAACTTGGCAGTGATAATAGAAATAAATAATAACTGTCATAGCAATAAACATAATTCTAGTGATAGTAATAATGGATCATATTTGCTAATTGTATTCTGAATACTGTGTGAAGTGCCTTGTATAACTTAGTTCGTTCAATCTCAGTTGCCATGTAAAATAGGAATATCAATTGTTATCACAATTTTACCTCTCAGCATTATTGTAAAGATCAAAATAATGTCACTGATAGTAAAACATAATGGGAGCTGTAAACATAAATCCAAAAGTAAATCTCTTTTGTTCTCTTTATTCGCCTGGATCACAGACCGGGCCCCGTCACGCGCCTCTGTCTTTGCATTCACTGTGCTGTTTGTCTGAAATGTTTTCCCCTTTCATTTTCTGCAGATTCCTCTTTTTCCTTCATGACTCAGCTCAAAAAAGCACTGAAAAGGGCACGGATTTTCCCTTCTAAACAAGCTTCCTTCTTGAGCTAAAATATAGTTTCTGTCAGCCTCTTAGGTGGGGGAAAGTGTTCACCATTGTTTTTAACCCCATTTCTTATTTACGTTCATGAGAGGTAATTGAACTTTGTAGTTAAAAGGCAGAGTGCTACTGTGTATTCATTATCCTCTTTGGGGACTTCTCAGAAATGAGCTACCTGCAGCACCACACCTATGTATCTCTCCTGCATGGCGATCCATTGAGGCCAGCTCTGCCCCGGCCAGGGGAGGTGTCAGTGGCCTGACTCCTCTACTGGAGACTAGGGGAAGAATCAGTGTATTTTTGCAGGTGGCTGCATATGTAGGGACAGGAAAAAACACGTGGCCTTTAGTCCCAGCCACATTCTCTGATTCAGCTTTACTGTAATGAAGGATAGTAAAGCTCATTCCGTCAGTCTCACACTTATATTTATTTCTCAATTGGTTTGGAAGCTAAAGCTGAGAAGGGAGTGAATAACCACTTGTTCTGAAAAATTCATGCCAACCTTCCCTGCCTCCTCCCCAGCAATACTCTCAGAGAACTATTAGGCCACTCATTTTCCTGTGTACCTGGCTGTTTTCTCATGCAACCGAGCCAGGGTGGAATTGGTACCTGTATCCATGCTCAATACACAATGCTGAATACACAGTGCTATGTATTGTGTACACAGCATTGTGTATTGAGCATTGTGTATTGAGCATGTGGTAGGTACTAATTAAAGAACTTGGTAATTCATGAAGATTCTCTTAGTGCCTTCTCAGATTGTCATCTCAGCAGTCATATTACAGCATTTATCCCATTATAAGGTATAATACTTTCAAAAACAGAGCAAGAATATTTCACTGGGGAGACTCAATGTTTTTCTGTGGTCCTCTTCCACAAACGGCAAGTCAACAGTTTAAAATTTCAGAATGTCAAATAGTCAGAGGCTTTCAAGCCATTCCAGAATATACTAAGAAAGGAAAACACATTTCTCACCAGTGGTGTTTCATTTTATGTATCAAAAGATTTCTTAGTCTTAGAAAACCAAATGGCAAAAAGGAAACAATTCTTAATTCTATAAGAATATCATTACTCACCAAAACATGTAAGAAATGAACAAAGAAGGGCATATCTCAAGATGCACCTAATGTTTTGTGTTGATTCCATCTTCTGCTCTTACGGTTTCTTCCTTCTAACGCTGGTGCCACACCCTTGTACAAGTTACTGAAAAAGGGGAAGTGGGCTCTGGTGCCCTGAACTTAATGCTAAGCATTTATCCTGAAAGAGTAGGACTGAGCCCTTAAGTCCTAAGGTAGTCTGTGATTACAGTTCCCAAATTACACGTTCACAGGGAGTATCTTGATTTTTGGCTAATACATGCCAGGAATTGTATGAATACCATCTCGTTTAATCCTTATAACCACCCTGTGAGGAAGGAACATCACCATTTTACAGTCATGGAAACTGCCTGTTGGTAACTTATCCAGGTAAAGTTAGTAGAGAGGCTAGAATTAAAATTTGTATTTTGCTGACCCCTAAGCCAGTGTGCCACCCTGCCATTCCTTGGCTCAGGTTTTAAGAGTGAGCTACCCCATGTGTAACTGTTCGGGATTTCAAATTGGTAGATTTCAGGATTTCTCAATGGTGAGTTGAGAAGATCTTTCAAAGAGTCAAGTTCTCATTAGTAACTTGTACTACTTGCCCGCAGAAGGGAAACCACACAAGATAGTAGTTAAGTAAGTAAGGCTCTGTGACAGCCCTGAGGTGGAATGACCTTGTCCAAATAATTCATCTCAGAAAAAGGGTTATTTTGCCTATTAAAATGGGAACAATAGTATCTCCCTTATAGGGTTGTTAGGAATATTACAGGTAATGAAGAGCTTATAAAAGTGATTGGTCCCAGAATGTCATCAACAGATGCAAGAAATTAAACTGTGGGTTTTAAATAAAGAAATTGCATTGTAAATCTAGTAGTTTCTATATAAACTCTTCTATGAAGGTTATGTAATTTAGCAATATCTCATCTGGTTAAAATACGATAGGCAGAAGGTTATAAAGGAGAAGCCAAGGGTTTTATGAAAATTTATAGAGACTAAATACATCTATTTAGTCTATACAAATTTAGTCTATAAAAATAGATGCAACTTTAAAATCCATCTATTTTTCTGAACCCTATATTGAGGTACAGAGAAACTCCAATATCCAAACTCATGACTTCCCGGTGGCGGCAGTGGAATCTTATTATATGATCAGTTCTAGAAATTGTAACTTACTTCCAACATGTAATTTGGAGAGTGAACAGCTGCTAACCTTGTTGATCAACTGCTGTTGAGGGCTGAAAGTGACCATGGAGGAGAGGAGAAATATCTTTCCTTAAAGGCTCAAAAAAATATCGTAACACATGGAGACTAGCATACTTGTTATTCAGCCAAATTTCTTCACACCTGCATGCATATAACACATCATTTTTAAAATTCACTAACAACATTTGAAATTGGATTCATTTTAACTTGGAAAAAAATACCAAGAAAACTGCTAGTTACCAGTGGCCAAAAAGGAAGACTCTTCCATACAAGGAACGATTTCTGGAGTTCTGTGAAAAGCTAATTTTGTTCTTCTTCTTCTTCTTCTTTTATTTATATTACAGATATTTTACAAGTTCCATAAGACTCCATCCCACACAAGACAGTGAATCTAAGTGTCACAGAAGACTGAATTTCCTCAGTATTTCACAGTTACCAAAACACCTGTGCTAAAGAGTTTTCTGTGTATCAGCTGTGAAAATTCACTGTTCAATACCCCTCCAAATTTCTCATTTATTCCTGGTGGTGGGGGATTCTGGGGGGCTCACAGAGGGTTATTGTTAAATTCTAGGAAGGGTAGTGGGTCAAGTGCTTCATTAATGGAGTAAAAAAGAAAAAAAGTACCAGCAAATTTCACCTGTACTCCTTATAGACCTTCCCTTCTACCTCTTCTGAGATGTTACCTTACCTGGAAATTAATTAAGCAGAAACTAGATGGGCACAAATACCATAACATTCTGAAGCTTAATTAGCAAATGCTTTTTAACTTCACAACAGGTCTTAGCCTTGTTGGTTACTTTGTTTCTTAAAAGAGCAGAAAAGCAAGCTGTATTATTCTTTGCTCCCTTTCAGAGAGGAAACAAGCATGGAAATTTAAAAATAGATCAAGGGATGCTCAGAGGGCAGCTCCCTAGCAACCAGGCTGCATTGCTGGTATGCTAACTTGAGTGGCCTGCATTCTGCCAGGAATGTCGGCAAGCCACTCCCACTGATAGCAAAGACAAGACGTGAAGAGAACTGGTCGGAAACAGACATAGAGGGGACACAGACAGGTGACTACAAGAGCCACAGAGTCTCACCCAACCCCTTCAGTCTGATCCATGAGAAGCCCAGTAATTGTGCTCAGCCATTTTCTCAATTTCAACCCCCTGCAGTGAGGCTGTGAGCCCATCACCTGGGGCAATAACATATGGGATGGAGGTAGGGAGAATTCTTGGTCATTATCAAAGACCCTTAAGGAGAGAAATTATTTCCAAAATGTTTGCTGTCTGATAGTTAAAAATGATGGATCTGTCTTTCCCTTATTAAATAACGCAGGAGAAAAATGAAAAGATAGAATGTTTATTGATAGTCTTTGTGCCTGATGCCATGGAGCTTGTTTTTGAGGCTCTGATGATAAGAAAAAAAACATCCTGCGTGTCATATAGCTGCAGAGTACAGGCACCCTGGTGTGCACTGTGAAAATATCATAGAAAAATATGACATCAAATTGTCTGCCTACGATGACACAATTTTTTATTGAAATAAAAAGAAGAAAGTATAGAGACTAACAATGTATTTCCATTTTTTCACTCAGACTTCACACAAGGAAAGTTACCTGGATGTTCAAGATGTTAAAACACGGTCTTGTGTCAAAAGTGAAATAATTAAATATTCACTATCAGCCCATTAACCAGATGTGCTCTCCCCAGTCCCAATGCCTTTTTTTTTGTTCTTTGCCTTACCTGTCCACGATGGCTTTTAAAAGAAAATGCCAAGAAAATTACTTTTAAGGAAAATATGTCTTTCTCCTTTCTCCCCTCTCTCCCTCCATTTCTCCCTCCCTTCCTTTCTTCCTTCCTGCTTTTCTTCTGAGACAGCAGTCTCAAATGGTCAGCCATGTACTACCTGGTGTGAAGACAAATCTTTTCCACTATTTGATTTTTTTAAAATTGTACTTTAGATTCTAGGGTACATGTGCAGATCATGCAGGATTGTTGCATAGGTACACACATGACAATGTGGTTTGCTGCCTCCGTCCCCCCCGTCATAGTAAAAGATGTGGAAATAGCAAAGCATATAAAGGAATATAATAAACTTCTATGTTCTTATCACTCAGTTTAAAAAGATGAAACTTTACAATTCCTATTGAAGTGCGTGTTTTTAGCTCCTAACTACCTTCGTTTTCCATACACTTAGAGGTATACATTACCCTGAAATTGACGAATATCATTCCAAAACTTTTCTTAATACCTCCATTCTATATGCATTTATCTGTGAACAATATACTATAATGCTTTTCATGTTTCCAAACATTTTACAAGGATTGTTATATTGTACAACTTGCTGTTTGAAATTCTATAATTTGATCTTTTTAAACTCAAAATTATGTTTCTTGTTTTGTTTCACTTTGTTTTTCAGACAGTGTCTTGCTTTGCCACCCAGTCTGGAATGCAGCAGCTCCATCATAGCTAACTGTAGCCTGCAACTCCTGGCCTCAAGTGATCTTCCTGCCTTAGCCTCCTATGTCTCTGGGGCTACAGGCACATGCCACCATGCCCTGCTAATTTTTATTTTATTTTTTATAAAGGTAGGGTCTCATTATGTTGTCCAGGCTGGTCCCAAACTCCTAGCCTCAAGCGATCCTCCCACCCTGGCCTCCCAGACTGCTGGGATTACAGGCACTGAGACATTGCACCTGGTGTCAAACTTGGGTTTTTGAGACATTAGTATATTATTAGTACATTATCAGTCCATGTTCGTACATTTATTTTTACTCATAAGCTGTCTTCTTGAAGAACTATGACACAATTTATTCATAAAAACTCTTTTCAACTAAGTCTCAGTTTCCATTTTTGGTACAATTATAAGCAATGTTGTTTTATCATTCTTGTTCACGTGTCTAGATAAACCCTCATCTGCCTGGGACAAATATGTTCTCCGTATATGTTGTCACCTCTCCACATATTTTATGACAACCTATGAGGTTATTGCTTCTTTTAAAAAATCGAACTATATCACACTTTAATTAGGCATTACCTTTGTGATTTATGTTTTTTATAGTATACTTCTTACTATATCTGAAATAATTTTATATCCATTGTACAGAAATGGATATAAATTTGGGGTTCACAGGATTGACGTAACCAGTAAGCATATAGCAGGCTTGACCTTCAAATACAGAGATGTCTGACCCCTGTGTCCCAAACCACTTGGACAGAAAACTCACTTTTTTGGTCTCCCATCTTTTTAATTTAAGCACCCTTCCAAAGAGAAATGTGTTTAGCATGAACCCAGTAACTTCTATTTAAATGCACGTTATAAACATTTAACACATACTATTTGTGTGAATCAATTTTTGAAAGACATGAAAATGGGAATTTAAAAGGATAGGCTGAGCGTGGTGGCTCACATTTCTAATCCCAGCACTTTGGGAGGCTGAGGCGGAAGGATCACTTGACGTCAGGAGTTCGAGACCAGCCTGGCCAACATGGTGAAACCTGTCTTTATTAAAAAAAAAAAAAAATTAACCAGGCATGGTGGCATGTGCCTGTAGTCCCAGCTACTCAGGAGGTTGAGGCAGGAGAATTACTTGAACCCAGGAGGCAGAGGTTGCAGTGAGCCAAGATCATGCCACTGTACTGCAGCCTGGGCAAAAGAGTGAGACTCCATCTCAAAAAAAAAGAAAAGGATAAAGTAAGCATAAAGTGTTATGTTTTTTTTTTTTTTGGTTTTTAAAAACGTTTATTTTATGTACAAAGAACTATCATGGTTTTTCATGGTAGATATCTTGGATAATCCTTTGAAGGAAGATCATTTAGTCCAACTTAATGAAACCGATATCCTTCGCATACTGATGGAAACACTGGTGGCACATATTGAGGACCGTGCCGGTTTGAATAAACTCGACAAGAGCGAGAACCCTGGCCAAATTTTTTGCGGATGGCTCCAGTACAGCTGCTGGTGACCCATCTTGCTCTCAGGAATGCAGGAGGTAAAAGGCAAAATGTCATGTTCTTTTATCTAATACATTATTGGTCCTACCTCATCTGTTTCTAAAATATGTTAATAAGAGTTATTATTATTTATTTGGCAGATAGTATCACTTGACAAATAAGCATTTTATTGTTTTTTTTGTTTGATTAGAAGTTTAAGAATGGGAAAATGATGTATTTGGGTGTAAGGAAAACATAAGGCACATATTGTGGACTTAGTCATCCAACATATCATTTGTCTGTTATTTCTCCTTATATTTTAGGGTCTAGAAGTAGAAGAATATCATCATCCTCCTCATCATCATCATTGATATAATTTTAGTAAAGGCAAAGTAATTGAACATTCACTTTTTGTTACAATGATTCACAGGTCTGGTTCCAAGTTCTGTTTGATTTTTATTTTTAAACAGGAGTTCTTAATCATTGTCATTGATAAAAAATAATAGACAGAACCTAAGCCATGATATTTACTTTTCAACCTCATCCCTTAATGATGTAATTTTTTTCTTAAATGTGGCTGATAAATTTCAACTTCTTTAATGTCATTCAGCTATTCTTATAAACTATTCATAAACTGTTATATTTATTGCATTTGTTAAAGATTAGTTCAAAACCTAACTTTAAAATATTATTTGGAAGATTTTAAAAGGGATTTGAACATCTTTTTTATTTTATTATTTTAATTTTTATTTATTTATTTATTTATTTATTTATTTTAAATTAAAAGAGATGGAGTTTCTCCATGTTGGCCAGGCTGGTCTTGAACTCCTGACCTTAGGTGATCCGCCCACCTGGGCCTCCCAAAGTGCTGAGATTTCAGGTGTGAGCCACCACACCAAGCCAAATATCATTTAAAAAAATTTAGGCTGGGTGTGGTGGCTCATGCTGGTAATCCTAGCACATTGCGAGGCCAAGGCAGGAGGATCACTTGAACCCAGGAGTTTGAGACCACCCTGGGCAACACAGTGAGACTCTGGCTCTATTACAAAAAATAATAATAATAGTAAAAAATTTTGAGTGCTCAGACATGGGTTTTGTTTTCTTTTTAAATGTGACACATTTTCAACAACAAAACTGTCTATCCATGTAAACTTTTCCAAATATTTCAAAATGCATTCCCAAAGCAAGAGGTTTTTAAAATTATGTATTTCTTTCACATCCGACGTGAGAAATACCACCTTTACATCAAAAAGGCTAAGCATGCATTTTTAAAATTATACATCTTCTAGGTAGCACACTAACTGGGCAGCACATTATTGTAGTAAAAGATATAACATATATTATAAGATATAACTTATCTTTTAATACAATAACTCTTTTAGGAATTTCCCAAGGGAAAATCTGAGAATCTCTATGAGGAACAAAAAGTCTTTATAATTAATCTCCATTTCATTATATAGCTGGTCCAACTTACAATGGTTTGACTTACAGTATTTCTACAATAGCGTGAAGGTGATAGGCACTCAGTATGCTCCTCAAATCACGATGGTGTTACATGCTCCATTGTAAGTTCAGAAGCATCTGTATAGAGCATAAAGTCTCTTCTTTATTTTAATAGTCATGCTTTTATAAAATTAGCTAGATTGTTGATAACAAATATTAGTGTGTGCATTACTAGTTTGCAACTGGATGAGGTGTTGAATGAACTGCACATTTGGTGCCTTCGTTGTAACCCTAACTCCAAATCATTTTGATTCTATCAACATAGCTCTGTCATCAATAATTTCACTCACTGGTGGAACCCCACATATTTCCAGAAAACACAGTTTCTTTTAAAGAAACTGTAGATAGTGAAAATATAACTTTTTGGGAACTTTTTTTTCTATAGTGGTTCAAAATAAAAAGGTTTTTTTTGGTGGCTCAAGCCTGTAATCTCAGCACTTTGGGAGGCCGAGGTGGACGGATCATGAGGTCAAGAGATCAAGACCATCCTGGCCAACATGGTGAAACCCCGTCTCTACTAAAATATAAAAATTAGCTGGGCATGGTAGCACACGCCTGTAGTCCCAGCTACTCAGGAGGCTGAGGTAGGAGAATTGCTTGAATCCGGGAGGCAGAGGTTGCAGTGAGCAAAGATTGTGCCACTGCACTCCAGCCTGGCGCCTGGCGACAGAGCAAGACTCTTGTCTCAAAACAAAAAGTTTATTTTATAATATGTTATTGAATCAAAATTTAGCAAATACCATAAATTGGAACATATTTTAATTCCTGTATCTTTATTAAACTATACAGATGTTTCATATTCTATAATTCAAAATGATGGTTGTTTTTTCAAATTTTTATTAATAATTTTATGCATTATTTTGGCATAATTTTTTGCAGTGTTTCTATTTATTGACAAATGTAACTACTTTAGTTTGTACTGTACATTATTTTTGTATATTACTTCAACTATCTTTACTGTAGCAAGAAGAACAAACATGTGGCTCTTTATTTCTCGCTATTGAGAACCTTCAAAATAGCCTTCTACACTTTAATCATTAAGTGTAACGAACTTTAGTAAGGTACTAGAATGTACATTGTATGCTTTTTAATATCCCTGAAACAACTCTAGGGTTTAACTTCAAGTTCTGGATGGTTAGTTTTTAAATGTCTCACTAATTGTGAAGCCTTCATTCTATGAATACTAGCTAATATCTGTCTCAAGGCACAACACACAGTGCAAAGTTGATCCTTAACAACAGTAAATATAAATCTTTAAATTAGACGTTCTTGATAAATTAGCTTTCTGGGCACCAACTTTTCAGGAGTCAAATCTAATTAGATAATCCCTGTTTGCTTGTTTGCTTTTTACATGGTTTTATGACTTTAAAGAATTTCATTTTAGCAGTAGAAGTTTTGGTTCCTTTATTTTCAATTATTCATTAGTGCTCAATTATTAGTATATTATAATCTCCAATCTACAACATCTTTGCAAGAATCCATATATGATATTTGCCCATGTTAGTTTAGTTAGAACTTGGTGACATATGCTGTAAATCCGTTTAATAAAGATGTATAAATTGGGCTGGGCGTGGTGGCTCATGCCTGTAATCTCAGCACTGTGGGAGGCCAAGGTGTGTGGATCACCTGAGGTTGGGAGTTTGAGACCAGCTTGACCAACATGGGGAAACCCGTCTCTACTAAAAATACAAAATTAGCCAGGCGTGGTGGCACATGCCTGCAATCCCAGCTACTCGGGAGGCTGAGTGAGGAGAATCACTTGAACCCAGGAGGTGAAGGTTGCAGTAAGCCGATATCACACCAGCGCACTCCAGCCTGTGCAACAAGAGTGAAACTCCATCGCACACACAAAAAAAAAAAAAAATCTCAATATATTTATTGCAGACAATAGCGTGAGGGGGTTTCTGTCAACACAGCCTATATGGGATTTTTATTCTCCCCCAAGGATAGCTCAGAAGAATTTGTATATAAAATATTACTAAAGCTAATTTCATCCTATTTATTTACATAAATAGTAAATGTAAATATATTAAATCCCATATCTAGGTTTGCTTCATGGTCAGCAAATGCTGGTCACAATGTTAATCATCAAGAAGATTCTGAAGAATAAAACAGAAATGGATCCCATTTTTGTAGAATTTACCATCTAATGGATGAAAATACAAGTAAGAATATACACACTGTGATTAGTACCTGCTATAATTTGAATGTGTCCATTCCAAAATTCATGTGTTCAAACTTAATGGCCAATATGATAGACTTCACAGGTAGGGTTTTGTTTTGTTTTGTATGAGATGGAGTCTTGCTCTGTCGCCCAGGCTGGAGTATAGTAGTGTGATGTCAGCTCACTGCAACCTCCACCTCCTAGTTTAAAACTATTCTCCTGTCTCAGCCTTTGAAGTAGCTGGGATTACTGGTGGGTGCCACCACCCCTGGCTAATTTTTTTGTATTTTTAGTAGAGATGGGGTTTCACCATATTGGCCACGCTGGTCTTGAACTCCTGACTTCAGGTGATCCACGTACCTCAGCTTCCCAAAGTGCTGGCATTATAGACGTGAGCCCACAGGTAGGGCCTTTAAGTGGTAATTAAATAAGGAAGCCTACTTCCTTGTGAAAGACAGCAAGGGACTTTATAAAAGGGAGAAGTCCATTCCTTTTCACCCTTCCAGTTTCTGCCACGTGATGACACATGTTCCTCCTCTCCAAAGAATGCAACATTCAAAGCACCATCATGGAAGCTGACAGTAGTGCTCACAGGATGATCTTGGATTTCCCAGCCACCAGAACTGTGAGAGAGAAATTTCTGTTCTTTATGAATTACCCAGTCTGTGATATTTTGTTATAGTAGCATGCAACGGACAAAGATAGTATCCTAATGGAAATAAACAGAGGTGGGAGTACAGCTATATTATGCATGTGTGGTCACAGAAGCCTTCTTTGAGGAGACAAAAAAGGTAAGAGGAAGATGGCAACCAAGTGCAGTGGGATTAAGCCTGCAATCTCAGCACTTTGGGAGGCTAAGCCAAAAAGATTACTTGAGGCCAAGAGTTCAAGATCAGCCTATGCAACATAGCAAGACTCTGTCTCTACACAATAAAAAAAAAAATTAGCTAAGGTGATAGCATCTACCTGTAATCCCAGCCACTTGGGAGGCTGCGGCAGGATGATCACTTGAGCCCAGAAGTTTGAGGTTGCAGTGAGCTATGATGGCAGCACTGTACTCTAGCCTAGACAACAGAGTGAGACCCTGTCTCTAAAATAAAATAAAAAATAAAAGGTAAAAGGAAGATGGCATTGTGAAGAATTGGAAGAACAGGATTCCAACAATAGCTAATATGGCTAGATCATAGTGGGAAAGAAAAAGAGCCAATACCAGTTTCTTTAAGTTTCAAGACATTAGAGTAATGGAACTTCTGGGAGCCAATCGTAGAATCCCATGAGGACAGGAAGTGGTGCTACTGCAGCATGGGCACCACTTCCTGCCCACCACTTCCTGCCCAGAGCTTCTGGTTCTCATGGAGCTCCATTGACCCTCCTGGAGCTCCATGGGAACCAGAAAAGAGGGTAACCCTGGATGCCCTGTTATTGCTGCAAAGACTATTTCAGGAGCCCTAGAAGACATGCCCAGGAGTATCTAAAACCCTAAAAGATGATGAGCAAGAGCTGTTTCCTATTTAATTACATCTGGATGGTAAAAACTCTGGCCTTAATAGTAAATAAACCTAGGTTTAAATCCTAGCTCTGCCACTTATCACCCGAAGTCTCCTGAGAAATGTACTTCACCTCCCCAAGTGTCAGTTCACATATCTGTAAAATATGAATAAAAATAGTAACTGATCACAGAGGATGTGTAGTAGGTATGTGAATGTGTATACAGGACCTAACATAATGCTTGCATGCATATGGACTTGACAAATTTTAGCTATTAGTATTATTATTTTATAGGTAACATTATACTTTTTGTCATTTGGAAACGTGAGTTATAGCAGACTTCTAAGTGAAGAAACCCATTCTTTCAGTATTAGCAATCTGATTCTGCAAGGAGGAAGACATTGTTTTATAGACTGAGTCATCCCTTTCAGAAATAGAATATTGTCATCACAGAACAAAAAGTACAGAGTCACTGGGAAATAAAGAACACCCACAGTTACCATTTACAGTTTGTTAAAGCATTGATGTTTTCATTCTCTAATACATTAATAAATGGTTAATTGAGTTCCTCTTTCATATAGAGATGCTACATACTATTGACCTTTTCATGCTTTATGAATGGTAGTGCTAAAATCAATGTGTTTCAAAGATAGTATCAAGGCAAAAGAAGGACATTATATGATTATAAAGAGGGATTTACACATGTGGCTTAATTTTAGAAGATGGAATGACCCTTGACTCAGAAATTTTCTCTCTTGCTAGCCACCGTGCCTGAAATTCAACCATCCGTTCAGCTTTCCTATTCTTTAACAGTTCCCCATCCACAAGAGAGGCAATGTAGTTATCAGACAAAACTTTAGTAAGAAATCATTTATCGTGTTGTAGGCTGAGAAAACTGACAACATGATCTTTAAAAAACTGGGAAGTATAGCAGAGAAGTACCAGAAAAGGCAAACAATAGTACAATTACAACTTTAAATTATATTAGGTATTTGTAAAACATAAATAATGTGAAAGTTTTACAGAGTGATTTCTTTCATACTTCATCTTTCTTTTTTTTATTTTTTAAAGATGGGGTTTCACCGTGATGGCCAGGCTGGTCTTGAACTCCTGACCTCAGGTGATCCACCCACCTCGGCCTCCCAAAGTGCTAGGATTACAGGCGTGAGCCACCACGCCTGGCACATACTTCATCTTTCAAAGAAAAAGATGATATAAATGAGAATTGATTGGACTAATAAACTGAAAAAAAATAACAGATGGAAGTAAAATCTCACAAGGTTAACCTAAATAGCAGAATTGAGATGACCAAAGAAATAGTAAGTGAATCTGAAGATAAAACAATAGAAATAGGCTGGGTACGGTGGCTCATGCCTGTAATCCCAGCACTTTAGAAGGCTGAGGTGGGTGGATCATGAGGTCAGGAGATCGAGACCATCCCGGCCAACATAGTGAAATCTCATCTCTACTTAAAATACAAAAAAATTGGCTAGGCGTGGTGACACATGCCTGTAGCCCCAGCTACTCAGGAGGCTGAGGCAGGGGAATTGCTTGAACCCAGGAGATAGAGGTTGCAGTGAGCCGAGATCACGCCACTGCACTCCAGCCAGACAACAGAGCAAGACTTTGTCTCAAAAAAAAAAAAAGAAGAGAAAAAGAAAAGAGATATATATTGATATTCTGAACCTCTCTCTTAATGAACTGGTAGTTTTTTCCTTCCTTTTTTAAAAACAGAGTAAATAGTGTGTTAAAGATGTGTTTAACAGTAGCATTTGTCAGTTCATCACACACAAAAAATGATGAGCCATAATCATATAGTAGAGTTCTCTGCTAAAAGTACTTACTGCAGCAGCTATGAAGTTTCACTTAAGTCAGCTTGTGAACTTAAACAAGCTGCTGTGAACTTGATGCAAGTACTCACTCAATGGACAACACTCAAAGTACCTATTAATTTCTAAAATTCGCTAATGCATAGGGGCAACTTATTTTTCTCTGGTAGTAATAGTAAAGCTGAATTAGTGGCACTAACATTGTAAATTTCAAGAACTGTATTAAGTATTTCAAAAGTTTTATGTGAGGCTTGTCCTATTATTACTAATACTTTAAAGTTTTAGCAAGTCGATTCCAGTGCCACATCAGGTGGAGTAAGCATATTCTGTCCTCTCTACTGAATACAGCTATCAAACCTGGAAAGAATTATTACAGGAAGTATTTGAAGACTCTGAAAAATAAATAGAAGATTTGGGGAAAAGACAAGAATTCATAATAATACTGACTTGACAGTGATTGTGCTGGTTTTTAATTCTGGTTGCTCTCAACCTGATCTCAATGTAATCTGATTCCCTAAAGGGCCATTGAGGTATAGATGAAAAGAGAACTCTCTCATTACAGCTGGAGGAGAGGGTAAGGGGACTCCCAACAATCAGAGAGAGAACATACTTCCGCCATTTTTCTTCCTTATTTATTTTCTTCATTTCTCACATGCCACCCCCTGCCCCAAGCAATCCTGTAGCAGTAGTACAGGTGGTGGACAAGGGAGCACATAGGAGCCAAAAAGTGAAAATATTTTCCTCTTCCTATTGTCAATCTATGGTTTCAAGAGGTTGAGCTGAACATCATTTTGTCATGTTTTTTTTGTCTCTTTCTGTCCTTGTACCTCTTAGCCCTGGATACAGACATAACTAAAGAAGTATACAACGCAGTGAGATTAACAAAGCCCCAGAATCCGGATGGAGCACTGAAAAGGGGCATTTCAGGGAAATAGGAAGTAGTGGAGAAGATTATGGAGAAGAAGTTTGAGAAAGTAATCTCATAAATATCTTTGTGAACTACTGGACTCACCTCTTAGCTGTGCATACAAGGAACTGATTCAAGTAAGTGCACTAAATAATTTGATAGCTTAACTAACAGATAGACTACTGTTTGAACCCTAGGATGGCCATTATTTGGCACATAGATGGAACAGATCAGAATAGCACTGTAAAGGGTTTGAACCCTGAAGTGGTATTGAGGTCATAGCCCACAGAAGCCACATTGTAATTTGCAGCTTGAACCTAACTTGCTTAAACAAAGATATAAATATTCCCTGTAATATTTAACAAGTCTCAGAGTCTTCAAACATAGTATTCAAATGTTCATGACTTAATCCAAAATTACCTGACATACAAAGAGCCAGAAAAAATTTTAACTTACATGGGAAAAGATAGTTAACTGATAGAAGTGCCCAGATGACAAAAATGTTGAGATTATTTGATAAAGAATTTAAAGTATATACTTAAAGGATTATAAATCATTCTGCTATAAAGATACATGCACACATATGTTTATTGCAGCACTTTTCACAATAGCAAAGACTGGGAACCAACCCAAATGCCCATCAGTGATAGACTGGATAAAGAAAATGTGGCACATATATACCATGGACTACTATGCAGCCATGAAAAAGGATGAGTTCATGTCCTTTGCAGGGACATGGATGAAGCTGAAAACCATCATTCTCAGCAAACTAACACAGGAACAGAAAACCAAACACCACATATTCTCACTCATAAGTGGAGTTGAACAATGAGAACACATGGATACTGGTAGGGGAACATCAAACAGCAGGGCCTGTCAGCAGGTCGGGGGCTAGGGGAGGGATAGTATTAGGAGAAATAACTAATGTAGATGATGGATTGATGGGTGCAGCAAACTATTGTGGCATGTGTATACCTATGTAACAAAACTGCACATTCTGCACATGTATCCCAGAACTTAAAGTATAATAATTTTTAAAAAAGAATTTAAAGTATAAATACATTCCAGAAAGCAAGTGCAAACACACTGGAAACAATTGAAATGGTAGAAAGTCTCCTTAAATAAAAAGATGATATAAAGAAGAATTAACTGGAATAATCAACTGAAAAAATATAACAAATGGAAGCAAAATCTCATGAGATGAGCTAAATGCAGATTGGAGATAACCAAGGAAATAGTAAGTGAATCTGAAGATAAAACAATAGAAAGTATCCACACTGAAATATAAAGAGCTAAAACAAGTTAGGAAAAAACCCACAGAATCTGTGTCAAAATAAGTGAATGTTTATGTTTGTTTCTCTAAGGAGAAAGAGTACAGTACTAAAACAATTTGAAAAAAAAATGGCCAAAAATTTCCCATGTTTAATGAAAGACTTAAATCTACGGGTTCAAAATGGTCAGTGAATCCCAAAAAGGGTAAACTCAAAGAAATCTATGACCAGACATTTCATAAATAAGTGACTGAAAACTAAAGACAAAGAAAAAAATCTAGAAAAAAAATATGTCATTTATAGGAAAACAATAATTAGAATGACTACAGATTTATTTTCAAAAACAGTGGAAGCCAGAAGGAAGTGTAAAACCTTTTTAAAGTGGTAAAAGAAAAGTACTGTCAACTCAGAATTTTGTATCAATGAAAGCATCCTTCAGAAATGAAAGACAAAAAACAAAACTCAAATGAAGGAAAACTAAGATAATTCATTGCAAAAAAAATGTCTCTGTAATTAAGCACATATATTTAGAAAGGCAAAGCAACTTGGTTTTGATCACTTGGTGATTCTCTAACCTTGTCAGTTATTTTTTACCTGGCCTGTAACAAAAATCTGTAAAACTTTTCTGGAGCTCAGAAAACACCAGTCTGATATGGTAAGAACAGAAGAGAGCATTTCTTCTCAGATGGAAGGTTTAGTTGATATTATGTCTATGCTACTTTCTTCTTGTATGGGGCATAAAGTGAATGGTATTCAATTTTGGGTCTGTTATTAAAATAAAACAATTTAGAGGAGATTCCTTAGGGATCTGAACATATTTTAGGAAATATAAGAAAAGCAG
This sequence comes from Cacajao melanocephalus, assembly GCA_963573385.1. Lineage (NCBI taxonomy): Eukaryota > Metazoa > Chordata > Mammalia > Primates > Pitheciidae > Cacajao > Cacajao melanocephalus. The sequence continues at coordinate 26,421 of CAUYLG010035228.1, forward strand.
GACTTTAGGGGAATGATTTTCTTGTCATCAATCAAAAGCAGTATTTTCACAATGGTCAAAACAGTCAGACAACCCCACTCCAAATCTCACCAGAATCTCCAAATCTCTCCATCTCTCTGAGATGAGGAAATCTATTATCTTTTGAACTGGGCCAAAAGATCTTTTGCAGATATTGCTAGTTTTAAGATCTACACATTTGCTTGAGTGTCTTCAGCCATGATTTGGATGGAGATAAAAAATTATGAGGAAAGAGAGATTTGGATTTATCTTCATAATATTTTGAAGTTTTTAGATTTCTTCTGAAAGTTTAACTTACACATGTTGGTCCTCTGCTAGACTAACATTTCTAGGGAGTTGACGTTCCCAGCCAAAAGCCAAACGTCAGCAGTGAGTCTTCTTGATACATCCTCCTATCTTTTTGGGTGACTTTATTCTTTTTTAAAGCACACCAAGTCTGAAAATATGTTATTTTTCTTGATTCACTTATAGTCTGCTTAAGAATTTCATCTCCATCTGCTTTTATTCCTTGTTATAGTTTAAAAGGAAAAGCTGCCTAAACTCGGTAGATCAATAGCTAGCAGGATACACCAATGCATTCATTATGATGTTGAAATCTTGTTTCCTGTTAGTATGGCTTTCTTGTGCTTTCAGTTTGGCTGTGAGGACATCTTATAGTTGGTCTTTCTCTGAAATGTTTTACTTGTTGAAGATTTTGTATTGATGAAGGTATAAGGAAATGACTGTTTACTACAAAAGCTCTGGTCTCACCCAGACAGCAGGCTCAACAATAGGTAAATGTCTCCTTGCATATTAAGTGCTTAATCAAAATCCTCTGTTTCAGCACAGACTTCCCAGCTAGATGGAGCAATGAGAAATGAACACCCGAATAGATATTGAGATTTCATTGCTTTCTAACAAAACTGAAGAGTTGCCTCTTTTACTTTAGAAAGGTTTGTAATGATCAAGACCTTTCAGAGTGATTCAAAATCTGTTTATTATAATCCCGCTGATGGGAGCTTTTTGCTTTTCTCTACAAGCAGCATGACAAAATGGGCTGCCCTCTCAATGACTTGTCAGGCAGGGGGACCCAAAAATAAAAGTTGAGCACAGCCCGTGCCATTCTGAGCAGGAAGCCAGGAGGTGGACTGCTGGTGCAAATCTGCTCTGTAGCTCCCAATAGCGACAATGTCTTTTTAACCCTATTCTCAGATCAAGTGGGAAATTACAAACACATTAATGCCCTCCAGTCAAATACTTGCCAAGATAACAGATGGCCGATACCACTAAGCAACCTTGACCTTGTGGTCACCTGCCCTGTCAATCAGACACAGGAGCTCTTCTCTAGGGGAAACACTGTCTTCTGTGCAACACAGCATGTTCGACCATCATTGCAAATTTAATAAAACACATAGTCCATGCAGCAAAGAGGGGCAACAACATTTTCCCTCATGTGAACTAAAATGCTGGCATGCTACATAAATTCCCTGAAGCCTTCAACTGCTTCCACATAAACACTAGACAGAAAATGGAACACTGCTGAGCCAGAATCAACAGTTATCTTTGACATCCAAAATCAAAAAGCTCTGTTTGGGGGCTGACAGAACACTTGAGTGTCATACACTACACAAGTAAGTGCCCATCTAAATCACAGGAAATAGCTATTGTCTATGGATTCAATGTATGTTGTTAACCAATGTCCTCAGATGCATCCATTAGGTATGAAAATGTTACAGATATTTCAGAGAGCATTTACCATTTGGTGGCAAATGAGAGTGCTCTTACCAATGGGAAAACCCCACCAGCATAAATACTGACATAAAGACGGTATCTAAACAGATGCATGGCTGCTGACAGGCAAAGTTCAGCCATAAAGCTCAATCAAGAGTCATTAGGAACCTAATGTGGCTGCTTCTGCCCCAAGTAGACATTCTTTCTGAGACAGGCTGTGCACTTGTGAAGGGTGTAGTTGTGGGTTCGGTAGGCTAAGAGATGGTATCACATAGATTCACTGACTTGTAAGCAATGGGCCAGGGTTCCGGTGCCTACTCTGGACTCTACCCCTAACTGAGTACTCTGTGAGGGATGTAATTTAGCATAATGAACAAGTTTGAACTCTTGATCTAAGATGAGCCTGGGCTTGAACCCTGACACTGACACTCGATACCTCACTGTTTCTGGGCGCGTTATTTAAACTCTCTGCCTCAGTTTCCTGAACAGTCAAATGAAAGTAATGATACTTTTTTCAATGTACTATGGTCATTAAATGCAATGAATGACCCTTACTTAGCATGATATCAAACCCTTAGCATGATGCCTGGTATGGCCTAAGACTCATTAAATGTCAGTTATCAGTAATAAATGTTCATCATTACTATTAATAGTTTAGTAAGCTTGGAAAATGACTTATGCACTCTGCCTGTGCCTTTTGAGAAAGAGAAATTGGAATAGTGTATGATGATAAAATACTTCCAGCTCCAGCATTCCACAGTTTTGTAACTCCGATTTATTGCTGGTAAATATAGATGCCTCCTACAGACAAGTAATAGGATATCAGTGTATTTTGGAGCACGGAATGATGAAGCTGAGATTTTATTTCCTAAAGAGTCCAAGGCATTACCTCGTGAAGTCTTTACTGCAACGCTATGAGCCATTAACAGATGAGGAGGCCGGGTGTGGTGGCTCACGCCTGTAATCCTAGCACTTTGGGAGGCTGAGGCGGGTCATCACGAGGTCAGGAGTTCGAGACCAGCCTGATCAACATAGTGAAACTGTGTCTCTTCTAAAAAAAAAAAACTAAAAATTAGCCAGGCATACTGACGCATGCCTGCAATCCCAGCTACTTGGGAGGCTGAGGCAAGAGCATTGCTTGAAACCGGGAAGTAGAAGTTGCAGTGAGCCAAGATTGCACCACTGCACTCCAGCCTGGGTGACAGAGCAAGACTCCATTTAAAAAACAAACAAACAAACAAAAAACAGATGAGGAAACTAAGGCCCAAACAAGTTAAGGGGCTGCCCATGGTGGCACAGTCACCAGGAATAAAAACCAAGGGATAGCAGCAATAGGATTCAGAGAAGAGATTGGGAGCACAGGTGCTGAAAGTCAAACTTGTCAAAGAACCCAGCAGAACCAGCAAGCAAGGCTGGGCTGCTGCCTGGGCACAGAAGATGCCAAAGATCACTTGGATGCCTGAAACCTAAGCTCCACAGCCAAGGGGAAAGAGGGGAGAAGTGATGTTGGGTTAATTTATTTAACATAAATAATGGATTCCTTAATTATCTGCCACATGATTAAGTAATTCTGATGTAAATAATTGAAATCAAGGGAAGGGGAGGACATGAAATACGAGGAGTGCTGTTTTTAAAAACATACTTGCAGAGCAGAGGTCAATTTGGATTTCAGATGAAGACTTCACTGGATCATTTATTCATTGACACTTACTACTGAGTGCTGCCATGTGCCAGGTATTGTGTTAGTCTCTGGGAACAGAATGATCAATCATCTGAGTTTCCAATGTAGAATAATTTACAGTCTAATGAGGAAGACAGCTATATAACCAAAAAATTCCATTATAGCCAGCATCTATTCTACAGGAAAACAGAGAAGTGAGTAACTGACCTCTAGGAAGGTTAACTAAGAATGGATTCTAGTTGGGGCTTAAACATAAAAGTAATAGGAGAAAAGCTAGGTGCCTGGGAGACTGGGTGGGAACAGTACCTTTAAATTAGGTACGGTTACTATTTCAAATAAATAAAGCATGATACTGTTACTAAAGAATAATTTAATTTCACATTCCTTTTATTGTTATGAAACAAATAGATTGCTCTCAGTCCCTTTTATTTTTATTTTCATTTATTTATTTTCAGGCAGAGTCTCACTGTGTCACCAGGCTCTGGAGTGCAGTGACTCGATCTTGGCTCACTACAACCTCCGCCTGCCTGGTTCAAGTGATTCTCCTGCTTCAGCCTCCCAAGTAGCTGGGACTACAGGCACGCTCCACCACGCCCAGCTAATTTTTGCACTTTTAGTAGAGACGAGGTTTCACCATGTTGGCCAGATGGCATCCATCTCCTGAACTAGTGATCCGCCCGCCTCCACCTCCCCAAGTGCTGGGACTATAGGCATGAGCCACTGAGCCTGGCCTCTCAGTCACTTTTATCACCACCCTTTCGAGAATGAGAAGTCAAAGATGTAGCCTACCAAGCAAGAGTAAAGTTCACGTTTAGAAAGTGGAGAAGTCTTGTTGAAGTTTTAAGCTTCGAAGTCAAGCTTCCTGTGTTTGAATCCTACCTCTGCCTCTCAGTAACTGGAAAGTTTACTTTGAGCAAGTTATGTCTGCTTCATTAAGTCCAGGTTTCTTTATCTATAAAAGGAAGATAACAGTAATAATAATAATGTCTACTTTGCAAAGTTGTTGTGAGGATTAAATGAATTAATGCATATCCTGGAGTTAGCACAGATTCTGAGAAATAACAAGCGATCTATAATGTCTGACTATTGTTATTATCAACATTACTATTAATTATTGTTTCTAGAGGAGCGTGTGAAGTTCAGAACATCTGGAGATCTGAGAAAAGTCGAGGATCTTTCTGAGGCTCAAACTATATTTGGACTTTGAGAGAAATCCGTATATACCATACCATACCATACATACAACACCATACACATAAGATACAGTGCATTTTATGAAACTCGTGGAATTTGAAATTTTTAAAATTACAAAATGTATGGACGTTGAGATTGTTAAGAGCAAGGACTTTACTAATCTCTACTTACTAACTTTGCTATTTAGAATAAATTATTTACTGGATACAATAATATTTTGCATCTGAAAAAAAACAGGCTCATCTTCTCTCTCTAATTTGTGAAAGAAATTCCCAAAGATGGATTAAGAAAAAAATGAAAATAAAACCTGTGTGTCTCAGGGTATGGTGTTGTATATCCAACTTACAGAAGCAGCCCTTGCCTTAATATCCTTTTCATAAAACTGATTACTTTTTTCCACTAAGCTCTTTATTTTTTGTCTTTTTTCTTATTTTGGCAAAATACACATAAAATTTACCATCTTAATAATTTTTAAGTGTACATTTCAGTCGTATTAAAAACATAACTGATGTTGTGCAACCACCACCACCCTCTATCTCCAGAGCTCTATTTCATCTTGTAAAACTGAAACTGCATCCATGAAACAGTAACTTCCCACCTACCCCTCTCCCCAGAGTAATATCACACTGTGTGTCTATGACATGTTTTCCTTATCCATTTATTCATCAGTGGACATGGATTGCTTCTCTGTTTTAGCCATTGTGAATAATACTGCTAGGTCTGCTAAGCTCTTTTTAAACTGCTTTAATAAAAGATCCTAGTTATATAAAACATTTGGGTAATTAGTAAGGTTTTTCTTCTTAGCCAGGCTTCTTCATGTTGCGGAGTCTTTGTCCACTGTCTGGATTTAGTATCCAGAACATTGATATGTTTTCTCCCTTTCAGTCTGAAGCTTTATTGGATTCATCAAATTAGACTACAGACTCATAAAATTCATCAAGCTTTTTCTTCCTCCCATATATCCTGAATCTCAAATTTAATGAGATTTAATCAAACTGAAGTTGCCTTCAGGATGAAGATCCTAGTAAAAAGTACTGAGAATCCAGTCCCTAGAAAACATTGATGTTTGGATCGTAGTCCTTTGAGAATGATACTCAGTTATAAAATGGAAAATTGTAAAATACACTCGCTAGCAATCTGTGGTGTCTCTTTCCCCACTCGCATGAATATCAGTTAGGATTTGGCTATAAGTAACTGAAACTCACTCTGGCTAACTTAAGCTAATTAAAAATAAATAAATAAGTCTGAATACAAGAAAAACCTGAGCAGTCAGACCTCTGAAAAGGTGTGAAGTGGGCTGCTCTGAATATCAAAATTACAGGAAGCAGAATACAGTCCCTTGATGGTGCTAGAGTTGAGATGGATTTCCGCCAACCACTTCCTTTCCTTCTATCATTCATGAAAGATTCAGATGCCCAGGAGACAGCCTGGCTGGCCTGTTTGGGGTCGTGTGCCTACCCTTTGGTCAGAGGAGAACAGGATATCGTGAATGAATATCACAAAAAGATCATACACGTTGGGCAAAGTGTCATTTGTCAAAGGGAAATTAAAATGCTGTTACCAAAAGAAGAAGGAATGGATGCTGGGCAGGCAAAAACAACAGATGTCCACTGCAGCAGGTCTATTTGGTCTATCTTTGATGAGCCAAAAGACCACAAATCATGCAAAGACACACACAAAGACACACACAAACACGCAATTGTGTATTAATTGCTACAATAAGTCCACCTCAGAATTGACTTTGCTCTTCTTGGTTCTCTTTTGCTTTTAAAAAATGCCTTTCTGTCTAAAATTTCATTCCTTTTGCCCAGTTTTCCACACATTTTTGCTACAGCTAGGGTATTTTTAATAAATATCGTCAGCTGGGCACGCAATCCTCCCCCATTCCTCTTATTGAATAAATATCAAACAGTGTCAGAGATAGAAGTATTATGCACATTTATGATAAAAATTGCTTCAAATTACTTTGCATTATTTTTAGTTGGAGAAAAAAATATTTTTGTTAAGCAGTGATCTACTTTTATTGTCATATTCCGCCTCAAGACATATCATATATCTTTTCACTAATGAAGTGTTTTCTAGAAAGTAGAATATAGTCCTCTGTTTCTAATCTTTAGATGCCACAGATTGCTATGGTAACCTTGGTTTTCTTGATTTATAAGTCTCTTCCTTTGTGAAAGAAGTAATTTCAGTTTAATTTACTAATGGATTTTTACTCAATCTACAATAACAAATAAGTCCAACCACACCCCTTTTTATTAAAAACCTGTAATTGGCATTTTGCAAATGAAAAGGTTGTTTCTCACAGAACCTGAAATATATAGTAGGAGAGACAAGAAAATGTGAATAAAGTAACATATCAAAGTCAAAATACAGTAGCACCTTCAACAGCAATTTCTTTTTTTAAAAAAAGCACTTATCTTAGCAGATCAAAAGATAAGCTTGGAATAATAATCAGGATACAAATGAAACTCCCAAATTCATGAAGCATTGTACTCAAGAATGCATCTATTTATTTATTCTTTGTTGTGAAAAATCCTGGAATGTACATTCAAATAGACAGATCCAAATGGTATTTTGATACATAACATCAGGCCTAAATGTGCTCTAGTTTACTTCAGCTCCTGCTTCATTTATATGGGAGTCAATGTTGGATCCAAACAACTACAGAAAATTTTAACTTGAAACAAAGTGAAATGTCCTAACAAATCTAGTTGTCTGTCATCTGGCTTCCATTTATCCCCTTTGCAAAATCCATAGGGAGGTTTAGTGGAAAGAGAATTGGACCAAGAATCAGATTTTAATCTGTTCTGGAAGCTCTATCATCTATGTGCTGTGGGTCCTTAGGCAAGTCATATAACCTTAAGTCATCTCTTTTTTTTTTTTTTTTTTTTTTTTTTTTGAGACGAAGTCTCCTTCTGTTGCTAGGCTGGAGTGCAGTGGCATGATCTTGGCTCACTGCAACCTCTGTCTCCCGAGTGCAAGTGATTCTCCTGCCTTAGTCTCCCAAGTAGCTGGGACTACAGGTGTGTGCCGCCATGCCCAGCTAATTTTTGTATTTCACCATGTTGGCCAGGATGGTCTCGATCTCCCGCCTCGGCTTCTCAAAGTGCTGGGATTACAGGCGTGAGCCACCACGCCCGGTCTGAGTCATCTCTTAAGAGACCCTTCTCAGCCTACATCAGATGATGATGTTAGGATTAAATGAGGTAAGAGTCCTAAAGGCTTTGAAATTGATAAAGTTGGACTCAAATGGAGGGTATTATAATGATCGTGGCCAAATCATAGCATCAGCTTCCTAAGCAGATGGGTAGGGATTCTGGGTCTTCACAGAGCCTTCTACCTCTCATGCCTACTCCATATAGCCCTATGGAGGGCAAGAAGGGCCAGAGGGTAAAATTTCTGCAGTTTGATCATAATACAAATACTTTACAAAGTACATGTTGCTAAAACAAAGCATGTACTACTTAGGGAGCTGCTGAGCATCCATCCACAGTCAAAAGATTCAATTTTTTCTTTTGGAAACACAGTCTTGCTCTGTTGCCCACGCTGGTGTGCACGGCGCAATCTCGGCTCACTGCAACCTCTACCTCCAGGGCTCAAGCAATTCTCCTGTCTCGGCCTTCTGAGTAGCCAGGATTACAGGCATGCAACACAATGCCTGGCTAATTTTTTTTGTATTTTTAGTAGAAACAGGGTTTCACCATGTTGGCCAGGCTGGTCTCCAACTCCTGACCCCAAACGATCCACCTGCTTCAGCCTCCTAAAGTGCAGGGACAATAGGCATCAGCCACTCTGCCCAACCACAAGATTTATTTTCTAAGGTTTATTTCATTAATACTTGACTTCTTTTTATTGCCCTCAGATTGAACAAAAGTAGGTTGCTTCTCCATTTTCTTTTTCTTTCTTTTTTCTTTTCTCTTTTTTCTTTTTTTTTTTTAAGAGACAAAGTCTTGCTCTCTTGCCCAGGCTGAAGTGCAGGTGGTGCCATAATGGCTCATTGCCACCTTGAACTGCTGGGCTCCAGTGGTCCTCCCACCTCAGCCTCCCAAGTAGCTGGGAATACAAGGCACACGTCACCCTGCTCACATCACCCTGCTCAGCTAATTAAATTTTTTTTTTTAAAGGTAGGGTCTCACTATGTCGCTTAGGCTGGTCTCAAACTCTTGAGTTTAAGCGGTTTTCCTGCCTAACCTCTCAAAGTGCTGGGATTACTAACATTAGCCACCATATCTGGTTGTATCACCATTTTCAAAACAAGAAGTAAGCCTCTATATTGTGTAGTTACCTAGGTCTTAGATGGCAATTATTCTTTCCTCCCAAACTGTAGACATTCTTAAATTTCAACATGTGAAATACTCCTTTGGCTTATGTCTGTTAAAATTAAAGTGTCTCTTACATACATCTTAGTTTATAGCATAGTTTAAGAGGAACCTTAGCAAATCTATAGTCCTCCATAGGGCAGTGTTATTCATAGAGCTGAGTGGATGGTGAGTTGCTCTGCACAACTCTAACTTTTCTCAGAGGGAAGCAGTAAAGATGAGGAGGAAGGCTGGGTGTGGTGGCTCAGCCTGTAATCCCAGCACTTTGGAAGACCGAAGAGAATGGATTGCTTGAGCTCAGGAGTCCAAAACCAGCCTGGGCCGTATGGCAAAACACTGTCTCTACAAAAAATACAAAAATTAGCCAGGTGTGGTGGCACTCGCCTGTAGTCCCAGCTATGTGGGAGGCTAAGGTGGGAAGATTGCTTGAGTCTTGCTCTAAAATAAAGCAAGACCCTGTTTCAAAAGAAGGAAAGAAAAAGAAAGGTAGAAAGGTGGAAGAACATAGAACATGGAACTCGGAGACAGAAGGTCTTAGTTGGAGTCCAGGTCCTACCCCGGGTCAGCTGTTGGAACCTGACTGAAAATTTCCAGACATTTACAACAAAAAATATTCCTAATACTCTCTCAAGATCATAGGCCTGTGTTTTTTTCTTTTTCTTTTCTTTCTTTCTTTGTTTTTGAGACAGAGTTTTGCTTTTGTTGCCCAGGCTACAGTGCAATGGCACAATCTTGGCTCACTGCAACCTCTGCCTCCCAGGTTCAAGTGATTCTCTTGCCTCAGCCTCCCAAGTAGCTGGGATTACAGGTGTGCACCACCACATCTGGCTAATTTTGTATTTTCAGTAGAGATGGGGTTTCACCATGTTGGCCAGGCTGGTCTCAAACTCCTGACCTCAGGGGATCCAGATGCCTCAGCCTCCCAAAGTTGCTGGGATTTCAGGCGTGAGCCACCGTGCTCAGCTGTATTTGCTGAATTTCTAACTGAGAGTGAAGAATAATTGATGATTTGGGCATGTTTTTATTCTTGTTTCTTCGTCTTCTATAAAAAGTATTCTATTTTTCTGTTTTAGAATAATACATGTTTATCATGAGAATTTTGGAAAATATAAAAAGTGCAAGGAAAAAGAAAAGTTTTCACTTGAATTCCACTCTCTGCATTCTTTCTCACAGTTATGTACAGGCATACCTCAGAGATACTACAGGTTTGGTTCCAGCGCACTGCAATACTGCAAATATCTTCATAAAGTGAGTCACATATATTTTTTTGGCTTCTCGGTGCTTGCAAAAGTTATGTCCTCACTATATTTTAGTTTATTAACTGCAATTGCATATTTTCTTAAAAAACCCAATGTACATATCTTCATTGAAAAACTGTATTGTTAAAAAAATGCTAATGTGATCATTCAGTGAGATGAAATCTTTTGCTTGTATATGGTCTTGCCTTGATATTGATGGCTGCTGATTGATTAGCATGGTGCTGAAGTTTGGTGTGGCTGGGACAATTACTTAAGGCAACAATGAAGTTTGTCACATCAATTTCCTCCTTCACTAAAGTTTTCTCTGTAGCATGTGAGGCTGTTTGAAAACATGTGACCCACGGTAGAACTTCTTTCAAAGCTGGAGTCAATCCTCGCAAACCCTGCACTGCTTTATCAACAAAGTGTACATAGTATTCTAAATTTTTCTTTGTCATTTCAATGGTGTTCACAGCATCTTCACCAGGGATAGATTCCATTTCAAGAAACTACTTTTTTTGTTCATCTATATGAAGCATGAAGCAACTCCTTATCTGGTCAAGTATTACCAAGAGATTGCAGCAATTCAGTATCTCTCCAGGTGCCACTTCTAATTCTAGTTACCCTAATTCTACCACATCTGCAGTTCCTTCCTTCACTGAAGTCTTCAATCCTTCAAAGGTATCCATAAATGTTAAAATCAACTTCTTCCAACCTCCTGTTAATGTTGAATTTTGCCCTCTACCCAAGAATTGCAGATGTTCTTAATGGCATCTAGAATGGTGAATGTTTTTCAGAGGTTTTCAATTTATTTGCCCAGATACATCAGAGAAATAACTGTCTATGGCAGCTATACTCTCACAAAATGATTTCTCAAATAATAATAATTGAAAGTCAAAATTACTCCTTGATGCATACACTGTAGAATGAATGTTACGTTAACAGGCATGAAAGAAACATTTTTTATTAAAAAATAAAGATTGTGTTTGGTTGGTACATTAGAAAATATGGCAGCACAAAATTACTGGTTTGATACTGGCTCTCAAACCAGTATCTAGTGAAAATGCAAAAGTTAGTCATTTACTTTATAATCAAAACCCTCCTATTAACTACCCTATTCTTGTGAATTTGAACAGCATACCCCCGACTTCGCTATGACCAATTAGTACACCTCCTATGAAAAAAGTTCTTACCCCTTACATTAGCACTATGTATATGGTACATCTCAATATCAACCCTGACATCTCAACAGTGACCTTAAAAGTAAATTATAGGTGTAAATTAAAGATGTACTCTCCATGTACATCTCCTTCAGTGCTCTTGGGTGTCCAGGTGCACTGTCAGTGAACAGTAACATTTTGAAATGAATCTTTTTTATTTTTTAAGGTCTCAACAGTGACCTTAAAATATTCAGCAAACCATGCTATAAACAGATATGCTGTCATCTAGGCTTTGTTGTTATATTTGTAAAGCCCAGGAAGAGTAGATTTAGTATAATTCTTAAGGGCCTCAGGATTTTTAGAACGATAAATGAACGTTGTTTTCAACTTAAAGTCACCAGCTGCATTAGCCTTTAACAGGAGACTCAGTCTGTCCTTTGAAGCCTTGAAGCCAGGCATTGACTTTTCCTCTCTTGCTATGAATGTCCCAGATGGCAGCTTCTTCCAGTGGAAGTCTGTTTCATTACAATGAAGATCTGTTGTTTAGTGTAGTCACCTTTGTTAATTATCTTAACAAGATCTTCTGGGAAACTTGATGCAGCTTTTACATCAGCACTTGCTGTTTCACCCTGCAGTTTTCTGTTACAGAGACAGCGTCTTTCCTTAAACCTCATGAACCAACCACTTCTAGCTTCCAACTTTTCTTCTGAAGCTTCCTCCTCTCTCTCAGACTTCATAGAACTGAATAGTGCCAGGGCCTTGTTGTGGATTAGGCTTTGACTTAGGGGGAGGTTGTGGCTTGTTTGATTGTCTATCCAGACCACTCAAACTTTCTCCGTAATCAACAGTAGGCTGTTTGCCTTCTTAGCATTTGTGTATTCCCTGGAGTAATAAAGGATTGATTTAATTTCCTTCAATAATTCTTTCTTTGCATTCACAACTTGGCTGTTTGGTGCAAGAGGTTTAGCTTTCAGCCTATCTCAGCTTCCAACATGCCTTCCTTGCTAAGCTTAATCATTTCTAGCTTTTGATTTAGTGGGAGTCATGCAATTCTTCCTTTCATTTGAACACTTAAAGGCCACTGCAGGACTATTAATTGGGCTTATTTCAATATTATTGTGTCTCAGGGAATAGGATGGCCCAAGAGGAGGGATAATGGTCTGTCAGTGGAGCAGTCAAAATATACAAAACGTGTATCAATTAAATTTCTCGTCTTACAGAGGTATGGTTCATAGTGCTCCCAAACAATTACAACAGTAACATCGAAGATCACAGGTCAGCATAATCAATATAATAATAATGAAAAAGTTTAAAATATTGTAAGAATTACCAAAATGTCCCCAGAGACACAAAATGAGCACATGCTGCTGGAAATGCACTTGACGCAGGGTTGACACAAGCCTTCAATTTAAGGAAAACACAGTATCTGTGAAGCACAGTCAACAAAGTACAATAAAAAGAGATATGCCCAGATGTATGTTCATGTATATAACAGCATGTAGTGTGTGCATCCTGATTTTTTTCTCTTAACATTATATTGGATGTATTTTCCATGTCTATTACTCTTCTCAGAAAATATGAGCTTAATAGCCCCTTAAAATTTCACCCTATGACTCTGTCAAATTTGTTTATGGCTATTCCAAATTTTGCTTTCTTCACAAAATATTATAGAAATAAAAGCTGTTATTAAAAAAAATCAAGTGAAACACAAGTTTAAAAAGAAAATTGTGAAAGCCTCATTTACTCCTCATTGTCTTGATCCCATATCCAGAGATATTCTCCCTAGCATTTTTCTCTGTATTTTGGAAGAAATTTTTCTGCGTGTTCTCAACAGCAATTCCTATATTCTTGCTATCCTAGTCCCAAAACATCAATATTCAGAATCTCAGGTTCCACCCTAGGCCGACCACAGCAGAATCTGCATTTTCACACAGTAGCAAGTCATTGGGACACATCATAAAGACTGAGAAAGTGGGCCGGATGCAGTGACTCACGTCTGTAATCCCAGCACTTTGGGAGGTCGAGGCGGGAGGATCACCTGAGGTCATGAGTTCAAGACCAGCCTGGCCAACATGGTGAAACCAGTCTCTAGTGAAAATACAAAAGTTAGCCAGGCGTGGTGGTGTGTGCCTGTAATCCCAGCTACTTGGGAGGCTGAGGCAGGAGAATTTCTTGAACCTGGGAAGTAGTGGCTGCAGTGAGCCGAGATTGCATTGTACTCCAGCCTGGGTGACAGACTGAGATTCTGTCTCAAAAAAAAAAAAAATATATATATATATATATATATATATATATAGAGAGAGAGAGAGAGAGAAAGTGGTGTAGATTAGAGAGTGGGAAACTATAGCTTTCAAGCTTGCCTTCTGCATCTAGCCTGTTGCCTGTTTTGTGTGGCATGCCAACTAAGAATGGTTTTTACAGTTTTGAATAGTTGAAAACAAATCAAAGAATATTAATATTTAGTGACACATGAAAATCAAAGTTCTGTGTTCTTAAATAAAGTTTTTAATTGAACCTAGCTGTGCTTATTTGTTTACGTATAAGCTATGGCTACTCTTTTTGAGTGCAATGGCAGAGTTGAGTAGTACAGAAGAGACTGTATGGACTGCAGAATCTGAAATATTTACTATCTGGCCCTCTACAGAAAAAGGGTTTGCCAACTTTTGGTCTATTTAGGAAACTATCTAGGGCAAGGAACATATAACTTAATTTCTGTAGTACATATGATAAAAGCAACTTAAAAGTAAACAAGCTAACTATTTCTGAAACTGTATGTCTATTATAATTCATCATAAAAATGTTTCAAAAAATTACTCACCATTTGGTAACTTGTTCTGTTTATTTTTGCATGTCTGTTTATTATCTGTCTCCCCACGCTATAACTTCTGAAAGGATAGCAACCATCTCGTTTACTGAAGTCACATGTTACAAACACTCAATAAGTAGCCCAAGATTATGAGCTAACTAAATGAAATAAACTTCAAATGTTTTCTGCTAGAAATGGGGTTGTGGCTATCTTTTCTTAGAAGATCGTTAATGGGGCCAGGTGTGGTGGCTCACGCCCGTAATCCTAGCACTTTGGGAGGCCGAGGCGGGTGAATCACTTGAGGTCAGGAGTTTGAAACCAGCCTGGCCAACATGGTGAAACTACACCTCTACTAAAAATGCAAAAAAATTAGCTGGGCATGGTGGCAAGCAACTGTAATCCCAGCTACTTGGGAGGCTGAGGCAGGAGAATTGCTTGAACCCAAGAGGCAGAGGTTGCAGTGAGCCAAGATCGTGACATTGCACTCTAGCCCAAGTGACAAGAGCGAGACTCCGTCTCAAGAAGAAGAAGAAGGTTAATGGGAAATTTAGAGATGAAATCAGTGGTCATTCCTTTATTTGTATTAAAAAATAAAGATTGTGTTTGGTTGGTACATTAGAAAATATGGCAGCACAAAATTACGAAACACACCAAATTGCAACAGTTGACAAATGGGATTTAATTAAACTAAAGAGCTTCTGCACAGCAAAATAAACTACCATCAGAGTGAACAGACAATCTACCAAATGGGCGAAAAATTTTGCAAATCTATCCATCTGACAAAGGTCTGATATCCAGAATCCACAAGGAATTTAAACAAATTTACGGGAAAAAAGCAAACAACCCCATTAAAAAGTGGGCAAAGGACATGAGTAGACATTTCTCAAAAGAAGACATTTATGCACCCATTAAACATATGAAAAAAAAAGCTCAACATCACTGATTATCAGAGATTATCAGAGAAATGCAAATCAAAACCACAATGAGATGCCATCTCATGCCAGTCAAGAAATAACAGATACTGGTGAGGCTGTGGAGAAATACGAATACTTTTATACTCTTGGTGAGAATGTAAATTAGTTCAATCATTGTGGAAGACAGTGTGGCAATTCTTCAAATGCCTAGAATCAGAAATGCCTTTGACCCAGCAATCCCATTATTTATAATCTACCCAAAGGAATAGAAATCATTCTATTGTAAAGATACATGCATACTTATGTTAATTGCAGCACTATTCACAATAGCAAAGATGTACCATCAACCCAAATGCTGATCAATGTTAGACTGGATAAAGAAAATGTGGTACATATATACCATAGAATACTATGCAGCCATAAAAAGGAATGAGCTCATGTTCTTTGCAGGGACATGGATGGAGCTGGAAGTCATTATCCTCAGCAAATTAATACAGGAACAGAAAACCAAACACCATATATTCTCACTTATAAGTGGGTGCTGAATAATGAGAACACATGGACACAGGGAGGGGAACAACACTACTGGGGTGAGGAGGAGGGAGGGAAAGCATCAGAAAAAATAGCAAATGCATGCTGGGCTTAATACCTAGGTGATGAGTTGATGGGTGCAGCAAACAACCATGGCACATGTTTACCTGTGTAACAAACCTGCACATTCTGCACAAGCATCGTGGAACTTAAAAAAGAAGCACGCCCAATTTACAAAGACATTGATCATCAGAACTCAAATTTCAAAGCACTCAGTATCATTACTTCAGATGCCAGACTATAGTCACTAAACTCCAAAAGGTGAATAATCTGACCCAGATCACAGAGGGTCATGTAATCGTTTGTTATGAAAATATGAAGTTGGCTCAAAAATCTTTGTTCTCAGAATAATACTGCTGGTCCGTGTCTGTGGGATTGTCAAACACTTTAGTGATAAATTCAAGAATATAAAGCAAGGAAAGACTCTTGAGTTCTAGAAACAGATCTGGCAAAGAGGTGGGAAAATAGGTAAACTGGTGGAAAAGAAAGAACTGTTTCCTAAAGCTGCAAACGTTGCTGTGCCAACATTGATCACTCTGATTTAGAAGGGCAACAGGATAGAGAGTTGAGAACAATTAGTAAGATTTTTTTTTTTTTAATGAAGAAGAAGAATTAACTAAGAGAAAGGAGATTGGCACTCTATGGGCATGAACACGAGGGATTTGAGGACCTGGGTTTTCAGGAATATAGATTTTTTCTCTCATTCCTATCTGATGCCAACATTTCATCAGTTTGTTATAAATGAGCAGATACTTTCCATACCCAGATACTGTTTTAATTACACAAAGACAAGTCCAGCCAGTGCCAGGCATAGTGGCTGATGTCTGTAATCCCAGGTGGGAGGCCGAGGTGAGAGGAGTTCTTGAGCCCAGGATTTCAATACCAGCCTGGGTAACACGGCAAGACCCTGTGTCTACAAAAAAATTTTTAAAAATTAGCTGGGTGTGGTGGTGTGCACCTGTGGGCCCAGCTACCCAAGAGGCTGATGCTGGAGGATCCCTTGAGCCCAGAAGGTTGAGGCTGAAGTGAGCCAAGATCATGCCACTGCAGTCTAGCCTGAGTGACACCTGTCTCAAGAAAGGGAAAAAAGAAACAGAAAAATCAGGTCAGGAATTCTACAGTTTTCTCACCTGGATCTCCTCACGTGAACTCGTTTGTTTGAATTCGGCTACTTGTAAGAGCTTGTTAATCCAACATTTTGATTTGCACATTGTTTCAGATTTGTAAGGTACTAACATCAGTGCATTGATTGTCATGTTGAGCCAGAGAAAAATGTTTGTCTGGGGTCAAACGAGATGATAAGGCTGACTTTGTTGCTAAAATACAGGGCTTATGATGGGTTCAGGACTTCATGATTCAAGAGTGTTGTTTATCTTGACTGAGGGCATTTTCTCTAGCAACTGCCGGAGGAGGCCAAAACATGTTAGGATCTAACTTGCTTTGCTGCTCAAGTAATTATTTTGTATATGCATTTTCCCTTGTGTGTGAAAACATGATATGGTATTTCAAATATGTTTTTATTGCACAATAACCCCGAACTTATCATTTTAATGCACTGAGTGTTCATTAAACATTTTTATTCACTAAAGACGAAAGTATCAGGAAGAAAATAAAAATGTGGTTTTTTGGCTTATCTAAAAATAATTAGTTATTCCCCAATCCAAAAGGTCACTTTGCAATTTACTAGGGAATATCACTTACAAGTCAGTTCCATGCCATGATATTTCTCAATATATTTTTAATGAAGCTCTTATAAATTGTGGCTTCTTTTCCTTTCCTTTTTCCTTTTTTTCCTCCAAGAATCACTCTGGCTCTTTTCTCCCTTGGTACTCTTAGAAGCAGCTAGTCAAGTTAATTAAGTTCAATGCATGGCACTTTATCACCACTGAGCTATTCATGGCCCTCTTTCGTTTTTATTTATTTTTGTTTATCTGTTTTATTTCATCCATTTTATCTGCATTTTCCAATACCATTCTGCTCCCTACCCTTAAAAGGCAACCATTCTAACAGGTTTATGTATCTTTTGAATGGTGTAGAGTTGGCAGATAAAATACAGGACTCAGTTAAATTTGAATTTCAGAGAAACTATAAATAATGTTTTAGTATAAGTATGTATCCAATATTGTATGGATTGTGCTTATAATAACATTTAGCACATACTTATACTAAAAAGTATTCATTGTTACCCTGAAATTCATATATAACTCAGTATCCTGCATTTTTATTTTTTAAGCCCAGTAATCATAGTCTAATATAATCTGTATAATTTGTCAGTTTTGTCTGCATATATCTCAATGTATTCTAACTAATAATGTTATCTGTCTCTCTCTCTTTTGTATGTAGAACAATATTTGTAATCCATCTATCTGTGTGTCACCCAGTCAATACTACTATTCTATGAGTTTTATTTGGTTGGTTTTTTTTAGTTATTATTTTTGAAACAGGGTCTCACACTCTGTCACCCAGGCTGGAGTGCAGACTTGAGACCTCCTAGGTTCAAAGAGTCCTTCTGCCTCAGCCCCCCCCCCCCAAGTAGCTGGGACTACAGGCATATGCCACCATGCCCGGTTAATTTTTGTATTTTTTTGCAGAGATGGGATCTCATCATGTTGCCCAGGCTGGTGTCAAATTCCTGAGCTCAAGTGATCTACCTCAGCCTCCCAAAGTGCTGGAATTACAAGCATGTGCTGCAGTGCACGGCCTTTTATGAGTTTTTTTATTTTTGTTTTTGTTTTGAGTTGGAGTTTCACTATGTTGAGTCACTCTAGCCCAGGCTGGAGTGCAGTGGCGTGATCTTGGCTCACTGCAACCTCTGCCTCCCAGGTTCAAGCAGTTTCCTGCCTCAGCCTCGCAAGTAGCTGGGATTACAGGCACTCACCACCACGCCCAGCTAATTTTTGTATTTTTAGAAGGGATTTCACCACCTTGGAGCTGGTCTTGAACTCCTAACCTCATGATCCACTGGCCTCAGCTTCCCAAAGTGCTGGGATTACAGGTGTGAGCCCCCACACCCAGCCTTTTATGCGTCCTTTAATCCCTTCATTGTGCTTCATGGAATACATCTACCACTGGGCACCTATCTGGTGCTCAGTGATAGATACTCAGATTGGAAGAGATAGTTAATTTCCAGAATTGTGATGAGTATGCTTCTAAACATCCCTCATTATTTGGTTGGGAAAAAGGATGCAATTGCTTGGTGACAGTATAAGTATGCATACACACATACACAGTATATACACGCTGAATATTTATACATATATGTGGTATACTGAATATATATATATGCATATATGGTATATACTGAATATTTAAACACTGAATTTGAGTAAGAACTGCCCATTGCTCTTCAGAGGAGTGATAATAATCTCTACCCCCACCCCATTTGAAATTTCCAGCATTGTAATTGTTTGTTAATTTATTGGAAATAAAGTAATAGCTTATTTTGGCTTTAGTTTAATTCCGAACACATTTCAGATACTCTTGATGCACTCGTTAGCCTTTGGACATTCCACTTGTGGAAACTGTTCTTATCCTTTCTCAATTTTCTTCAGAGTTGTAGTCTTTTTGTTGACTTGTAGGAGTTTCTTTTTTTTTTTTTTTTTGAGACGGAATCTCACTCTATCACCCAGGCTGGAGTGCAGCGGTGCAATCTCGGCTCACTGCAACCTCTGCCTCCTGGGTTCAAGCGATTCTCCTGCCTCAGCCTCCTGAGCAGCTGGGACTACAGGTGCATGCCACCATGCCCAGCTAATTTTTTGTATTTTTAGTAGAGATGGGGTTTCATTGTATTAGCCACGAAGGTCTCAATCTCCTGTCCTTGTGATCCACCCGCCTCGGCCTCCCAAAGTGCTGGGATTACAGGTGTGAGCCACTGCACCTCAGCCTATTTGTAAGAGTTTCTTACTAATTCTAGATATCAATCCCTTGTCAGGCATATACATTTCAAAGATCTTCTCTCATTTTATTAAATTTATTCATGCTGTTGTTTTTTGAACAGATTCTTAATTTTGAAGTAATCAAATTCATTCTGTCTTTGGGTTTTATGGCTAGTGTGTTTGGAGTTTGGATTAGGAATCCTTTTTCTGCTTTAGAAACTATTTCTAAAGGATAGTTTTCTTTATAAACTATTACAAAGAAACAGTGGAGGATATTATCCCCCACTAACTTCTTCTATTAACCTCTAACTTTTAACTTTCACACTCGGTCTTTAATTCATCTATTAATAGAAACTCTCTTTGAATATATTGCTTGCTATGGAGGCAGAGTCCCAATAGAATCAGCTAAATCATCCACTTTTTTTCATTGATTTATGATTATTTGAAATATGTATATTGTATATCAAGTGTCTATCTCTGAATTCTCCTATTCCATTGGTTTATTTATACATTCTTGGGCCAGTAACACAATGATTTTGCTTTGAAGCATGCCTAACATCTGAGAGAGCAAGCTCTTTTCCTTTCTTCTTCTTTTTCATTATTGATTTAGCTATGTAATGCCTTTTTATTTTTTTCCTTTTAAATTTAGTTAAGTTTCTCAAAAACTCCAATGAGAACTTTAACTGGGATTGTACTGAGTTAGCTAACTTGAGGATAATTAGCATTATATAATTTTCTATCTTCCTAAAGCATGCCGTATCACTCATTTGTTTCTCATCATCTTCTTTGGCCTTCATTATGAGTTTAAAATGCTATCCAAGGGTGGTATGAGTAGCCTTGCTTAGGGCAATGCCCAGATACTTTCTAATCATTATTTCTATTGTGAATGGAATCTAAGTGTATTAGTCCGTTTTCACATTGCTATAAAGAAATACCTGAGACTGGGTAATTTATAAAAGAAAGAGGTTCAGTTCCACATGGTTAAGGAGGCCTCAGGAAACTTACAATCATGGCAGAAGGGGAAGAGGCACATTGTACATGGTAGCAGGCAAGAGAGAGAGGAGCAAAAGGGGAAGAGCTTCTTGTAAAACATCAGATCTCATGAGAACTCACATCATGAGGACAGCATGGGGGAACCGACCCCATGATCCAATCACTTCCGACCTGGTCTCTCCCTCTACACGTGAGGATTATGAGGACTACAATTCAAGATGAGATTTGGGTGGCAACATAGCCAAACCATATCACTAAGTTATTTTATTTTCTACTAAGTCATTGTTGGTGATAAAATGTCCTACTTTTTTTAATCTAGAAAATTTGCTGAATGTTCTTATTCATTTTAATAGTTTGTCTGTTGATTGATAATATACACTACAAATAATAAGAGCCTCTGTTCTGAAACCTTAATTTCCTAGTCATTTTTCTTTCCTTACGGCACTATCCAGATCTTCCAATACCACGTCAGAGTAGACAATGGGTGTGTTTCTCTTGTTTCCAGTTTTAAAAAGAAATCATCTAGAGCTTTTCTATCAAGTAAACTGTGTGTTATTTTAATATATAATCTTTAACAGAATAAGAAAGTTTCCTTGCAGTCCTTGTTTTCTGAGTTTCTTATTAAATGATTTTTCTGCCTCAATTCAGAATTTTTTTTTTTTGAGACGGAGTCTTGGTCTGTCGCCCAGGCTGGAGTGCAGTGGTGTGAACTCAGCTCACTGCAACCCCCGCCTCCAGGGTTCAAGCAATTATTCTGCCTCAGCCTCCCAAGTAGCTGGGATTAGAGGTGCCTACCACCATGCCTGGCTAATTTTTGTATTTTTAGTAGTGATGGGTTTCACCATATTGGCCAGGCTGGTCTCGAACTCCTGACCTCAGGTGATCCACCCACCTCAGCCTCCCAAAGTGCTGGGATTACAGGCACTGGCCACTGCACCTGGCCCAGAAAATCATTTTTTTCCCTTAAGTTTAATAATGGGTTAGCAACTGTTTAAACAAATAAATCCACTGTGATGTTATCAGTGTCCCAAGAGCTGCAGGCTGTGCTGTGTGTGGGTATCCAGGAAGGAGCAGGTGATGCAAATGGGATTTGATTTGGGAAAGCTGCAGAGTGGAGGGGCATTTGGACTGAGCCTTTCCAGAAGGGGAGACATAAGAAAGTTATTTTACTCATCTTCACAGCTTAATATAAAGTAGACAGAATCATAGCAATCTTCCCTTGCATCTTCCTGTGGTTAGCAACAGAAAGACCATGTAGCAGAGTGGTCAAGAGAGTGGGCTTTGAACTGAGAAGAACCTAGATTTGAATCTAGTCCCACCGCTGAAAAGCTGTGTGTCTTGGCAAGTAATTTAACGATTCTAAGTTTCAATTTGTCCATAAATGAGGTAAAAGGGGGGTGTTGGGATAAATACATTAAAGGATATAATGCATGTAAAGTGACTGGCACAGTGTCTGGCACATAGTAGGAATGTGATCCAGGGTGGTGCACATAGCATCAAAAGCATTCATTGTCTTCAGTCTGTGCATCTGCCATGTGTGGTCCCCAGAACAGCAGCATCAGCACCTCCTGGGAACTTGTTAGAAATGCAAATTCCAAGGCTCCATTTCAGATCTACTGAATCAGAACCTATGGGGATGGGAGCCAAGTAATTTAGTTTTAATAAGCTCTCCAATAAGATTCTAAAGCGACGTTTGAGAACCACTGATTAAGCAGTGTTAGTCTTCCTTCTTACAGGAGCAAACTGACGTTGCACTATTCTCGCATTTTGTAATAACAATTCATTAATGTTTTAGATACTCGATCAGATTCAGTTGGCTAGATTTCCTTCAGGTGAGCATCTACATTCATAAGTAAAAGCATATATGTAACTTAAACGTCTCCTGTAGTCTCTCCTGGTATTCCAAACTACATCACATTTAGTCACATACATTAAGTTGGACAGCTTTTGCCCTTTTTTAAATTGGGAATAGAAAAATACCTTAAGGCTGGGCACAGTGACTCATGCCTGTAATCCCAGCACTTTGGGAGGTCGAAGCAGGTGGATCATGAGGTCAGGACATCAAGACTATCCTGGCTAACACAGTGAAACCCCATCTCTACTAAAAATACAAAAAATTAGGCTGGTGTGGTGGCATGGGCCTGTAGTCCCAGCTACTCATGGGCTGAGACAGGAGAATAGCTTGAACCCAAGGGTGGAGGTTTCAGTGAGCCAAGATTGTGCCACTGCACTCCAGCCTGGGCAACAGAGCAAGACTCCATCTCAAAAAACAAAAAACAAAAAAATGAAATGAAAAGTACCTTAAAATAAAAATTAACTTTCTTGAAAGTTGCCTGGAACTTGCCTCTAAAGCAATATGGGTTTGATGTTTTCTGGAAAGAAGAATCTTTTATTACCATTTCAAATTTTAAATATGTTATTTCTTGGTTCATTCCACTTTCCATCAATTTTGATATTTTAGATATTTCTGAGAATTTATACATTTAAAATATAAATCTGTGCTTTAAATATATTAGGCTAGAGTAGTTTATAATAATCTAAAATTTTTAAAAAAATCTGTTTTCTCTGTAGTAATTTCTCTTCTTTATTATGTTCTTAGATTGTCTACAAAATGTCCCTTTCTTCCTCCTTCTGTCTTCCACCCTCCTCTCTCTTTTTTTCTCCTCCCCTCCTCTTCAGCTCCCCCCACCAACTACTTTTGGCAAGACTGAAAATCTTTTCAAAAGGTCAACTGTTGTTTTTGTTTTTGTTTTTGAGATGGAGTCTCACCCTGTCACCAGGCTGGAATGCAGTGGCATGATCTTGGCTCACTGCAATCTCTGCCTCCCGGGTTCAAGCAGTTCTCCTGCCTCAGCTTCCGGAGCAACTGGGACTACAGGTGTGCCCCACCACGCCCAGCTAATTTTTGTATTTTTAGTAGAGACGGGGTTTCACCATGTTGGCCAGGATGGTCTCGAACTCCTGACCTCGTGATCCACCCGCCTCAGCCTCACAAAGTGCTGGGATTACAGGCCACTGTGCCCAGCCTTCAAATGTTGTGTTACTCAACTTTATTATGCCATAAACACAGATGTAATATGGTCTTGCACACACATTCTTAAACAAGCCTAAAACATCCTCTTTTTTGACTCAGGCAGGTTAGGTTCATTAATGGTTGTTCCCCTATGACACCAGTACTCAGGACAAATTCTACAGTATTATTTGGTATATGTTAAGGAGATTTAGGCATCTTATAAACCCAGGAATCTGCAAGAAAAAAAGAGGAGGGGATACCCTCCCCCATCATCCCTTAGAGAGGAATATCAAAGACAAGACCCCACAGGGTGAGTCTAGTGTTCAGGGGCAGCACTGAATCCCTTATTGAGCATTTGTACAGGGAGAACATGGGTGCCAATTTATCAATGAAAATAGACACCAATTCTGTGGATGCCAAGCATTTTGGATAGGGATGATGACTGTTTACATAAATTGTCTGTAATTACATGTCTTCTAATTTTTGAGGTGGGGCCATGTGCCCCATGGGAATCTGAGTTCAGAGGCAGTTTCTTCTCCTGGGAGAAAAGAGGAATGAGAGGCTAATTCTAGCTGGCTCCTTTTCTAGGTAACCCAGAGGAGAATCTTGAAGAAATCTACTCATTACACCGGTATTTTTTCTTCAAATCATATTTCATTAAATATGAAGAGTACTGTCCCATCTTAGTTTTGGTTCCTATTTACTTGGTCTGTATTTTTCATCCTTTATTTTTAACATTTCTGAATCTTTTTGTAGTAAACTTATCCTTATGCAAAAACAATTATTTGGGATCATTTTTGTTGTTGTAAAAAATGCACTCTGAGGGCTGGGCGTGGTGGCTCCTGCCTGTAATCCCAGCACTTTGGGAGGCTGAGAGATCACAAGGTCAAGAGATCGAGATCATCCTGACCAACTTGTTGAAACCCCGACTCTACTAAAAAATACAAATATTAGCTGGGCATGGTGGCACGCGTCTGTAGTCCCAGCTACTCGGGAGGCTAAGGCAAGATAATCACTTGAACCTGGGAGGCGGAGATTGCAGTGAGAGGAGATCGTGCCACTGCACTCCACCCTGGCGACAGAGAAAGACTCTCTCAAAAAAAATAAAAATAAAAAAGCACTCTTGAGACTTTTCAGTATTTCTCATTTGTAATTATTTTAATTATCATGACATTTCAGCTGTCTTATTTGACTTTCTAAATAGTCTACACTTTTTTTTGCCATCTTCTCCTTTATTACTTTCCCCTGTATAAACAAATTTTGTTCTTCAGATATAAAAGTTACATATTATACATTTGTATTCATGATTTCTGCCTTTAAGACATCTAAAGTCTATTTAGTCTTATTAATTTCCCAAATTAATCAGTATCTATAAGTTCTCCTTTATTGTCTTTTTTTTTAGTTCTTGTATAAATATATTTTATCTTTTTCCTTTGATGTGCTCAAGCATTTTTTTAAAACCATAAATTGAACCAAATTATTTGATTTCTCTCATTTCCATATTACTTATCAAATCCTCCTGAATTTTGTTTCTTCTGTGAATACCTCTTTGTCTTTCTGTTTCTTTCCTTCCTTCTTTCCTCTCTCTCTCTTTCTTTCTTTCTTTTTGATGGAGTCTCGCTCTGTAGCCCAGGCTGGAGTGCAATGGCGCGACCTCGACTCACTGCAACCTCCGCCTCCCACGTCCCCGTTCAAGCAATTCTCCTACCTCAGCCTTCCAAGTAGCTGGGATTACAGGCATGAGCCACCATGCCCAGCTGATTTTTGTATTTTTTAGTAGAGATAGGGTTTTACCATGTTGGCCAGTCTGGTCTTGAACTCCTGACCTTGCGATCTGCCTGCCTTGGCCTCCCAAAGTGCTAGGATTATAGACATGAGCCACCATGCCCAGCCATGAGTACTTTTTCAAATGCATTTCTAGTGTGTGCTTCCATAAGAGAAAACTTCTAGGTCCTATATGTCTGAGAATATTGTTTATTATGTCTTGACTTTTTAAAATTATTATTATTTTTTATAATTTGAGACAGAGTCTTGCTCTGTTGCCCAGGCTGGAGTGCAATAGCATGATCTCGGCTCACTAAAACCTCCACCTCCTAGGTTCAAGCAATTCTTCTGCCTCAGCCTCCTCAGTAGCTGGGACTACAGGTTTGTGTCACCATGCTGGCTTAATTTTTGTACTTTTTTTTTTTTTTTTTTTTAGTAGAGATGGGATTTTACCATGTTGGCTAGGCTGGTTTCAAAATCTCAACCTCAGGTGATCCACCCACCTTTGCCTCCCAAAGTGCTGGGATTACAGGCATGAGCCACCATGCCCAGTCTGTCCTCACATTTGAATGATGATTGGCTAGATATATTAGTTAGGGATTTTTTTTCCCCCTACTGCTCCAGAAACTTAACTTCTTCAACTTCTTGCTTCCAAATTTGCTGTTAAAAAGGCTGTCAGTCTAATTTTTATGATTTTGTAGGTGATTTGTTCTTTCTGAAAATGTATCCTTAACGTTCACTACAGTATCATTTTGCCCTTATGTCTTCCAATTTGAGCCTCTTCCATTTGACATCTTTTGACATTTTTTAAACTCTCGAACCGTATTGTAATTATTTCTTCAGATATTTCCTGTTTTCTTTCTTTTTTCTTTCTCTTTCTTTTCTTTCTCAGATATTGGTATTTTTATTTTCCAAAATTTTCAGCTACAGAATCCTTTATATTTTCTATCTTTATTTATTTATTTATTTTGCTGCCTTTGGCAACAGTTCATTCACCTAATTTCCTATTTTTAATCTCTACGTATTCTACTATTTATTCTAACTACTGAGTTATCTCTGACATTTTTCATTCTTATTTTACCATTTGGCTCTTTTTATCATTTTTTTTTGTTCATTCTTTATATTGAAAAAATCTTCCTTTATTTGTAAGTAGATTTTTTTTGCTTATTTTAACTTTTTTTTGTATCTTCCAATTATTCTACATCAGATGATGTACATTTCACCTTTGTGGCCTTTGTTTGTTAGTAACTATCTTCCTCAAATGTCTTATTATTTTAGCCTGGGAACTCATGTCACAGGGAATCTGCTACACTGCCTGGAGTCTATAATAGGAGGGCTAAAGGCTGTGGTTGGTGTGCTTCCAGAAGAATATAGAAACATAGAAGGGGAAAAGTTCTTGGGCACAGAGCTCTGAAAACAACAAAAAGACCGCTAAATCCTCCCATTCATTTCCAATCCACCAATCACCTCCTCCGATCATTGTTTGACCCTTAAACCTTGTGCTGCAGCAGCACTGAGAGGAGACAGGGCTCCTCATCCTCCATTGTTGGGGGCTGGAGGATGGAGAAGTGAATGGCTGGGTGTGTCTGGCCAGCCTGCAAGTCTGTGTCCACTCATACCAACATGGCTCTCACATGGCCCTGATCTTACCTCTGCTCCTTTCCAAAATTGGAGGCCTAGGGGATTGCATCCAATTTCTGTGGAGAAAAGGGCAGGTGCAAAGCTTAATGGAATCTTACAACCTATGCCCTCATAGCTTCTTCCTGAACCTCTGGGTTTAAAGGTCACCAACTCAAAACTCTCTAACTGGCAAAACAGACATTAGACTCTTCACAGGTCCTCCGGCTTTTCATTTTTCATTCCTCAAATCCATGCTTTCCTCTAGATTTTACAGTTTTCTTAGAGTTGACTTTGGAGGAGGAACAGATACCCTAGGCCAGTCTGACACCTCAATAAGAATGCTTTATTTAGTGGCATTCTGCCTGCAATTCACATCTATGTCATTAATTTCAGTCTCTTCTCCAGGTCATATCAAACTTGTAGAGTAAATATTTTCCATGTGTCTTATTAAATGCTCTCAGTTCATTCTCTCATTTATTTTTCCAACAAATATTTTCAAGCATTAAGACATGCTGGCACTCTGATTAGTGCCAGGAACACAAAGATGGATTAAAGCACAGCACAGACCTTGCAGCATTTAGCTAACCAGTGTTAAAGGACTTTAGGGGAGCACACAATGAAACTCCTTTGAAACTACCACATTAGTAATTTGAATTATGGTGATGATTAGAATATATTCTCTCCCATCCCACATAACTCAAAAAGATTATTTTTAATGAGCTATTATTTCATTTCCCAGGCTTTATTTCTCATTGTTTAATTCTTTTAAAATAGCATTTCACATTATTGAGGGGAGGGTTAGTTCATCTGCTGATTGCTATACCTTCTGGGATCCCTTCTGTTCCCTATGGCTGAGGCAAAACCCGAATTTACTAATGAACTGCCAAAAATTTCATCTCACAAATTTCTACTCATATGCCATTACTGTAAAGGCTTTGTAGTTATTACAGTGATGAGTTTATAGCCTGGAATCTAGGACAGTGCTGTTACAACTAATTCATTACCTACACTTCACACATTTTAAAGAGGAAAAAAGGGTGTGTATGTGTGTGTGTGTGTGCGCATGTGTGTGTGAAAGAGGGAGAGTGAGACAGAGTTGTGTGTGTTTTCTTAACATTAGACTCCATTCCAAAATGCAGTAAAGGATTAATAAAGTTATTTAATCCTTGATCTTTAAAGTCATGTCAGCCTTTGGTAAATCCTCTCCCTGCCATAGGTCATTAATTCTTTTTTTTTATTCAGTCAATGCTAATTGTATGCCTATTATGTGGTAGGCCCTGTGAAAGTGCTGAAGATACAGCTATTGTGGCAAATTTGTAATGGAGCAACTTAGCTGATCTGAACTACATTTCCCAGAATTCCGTTTTCTAGATATTCCTGGTTAGGGTGGGCTACCACAGACATTTCTTGTGGGAGATGTTGCGGGGTGGAAGTGGAGCAATGGCCATTTTGTAGCTCACCAATATTGTTAAGAATCTGCTAACTTACCGCATTGACGTGAGTTAGCAGGTGGGCCTGGACTCCACCTTCCCCTGGATCCTCCTTAAACTTCTTTGACTCAAAAACCAGGAATGTGTGTCCAGCTCCATGAAAAAGCACCCTGGTTTCTGCATGACATCCACAACATGAAGGTCAGAGGAAACAAGAACTGACATGGGCTTCAGGTCATACTTGAGGGGTTTTAGCTCATGCCGTGGGTTCTAGCCTCCTTTTCACCTCTCCCATCTGACATCCATCTTTTCTTCCCTGCCTGCCTACCTGTGGGCTTTAGCTCCAGTATCAGACATGAAGACAAGAGCCTTACAGAGACTTCCACACCAGCTCCCACATGAGATCAAGTCAAATGCCTATAGAAAAACCCTCAGTATCCCATGTATTCTTAGTATCACTTAGAAGCCTAAGTGGTTTCGCTTCTCTGATTGAACGCTGACTGACAGAGCTAATAAACAAAAAAGAAATTCTAATTTATACCCTCATTGAGTTTATGATTTAGATGGGAAGGAATATATTTTCAAAATATTACATCACAATTAATTCATTACAACTCCGAGATGTCCTGTGAACAAAAATTAAGAGTGGACAGGAGAGCTTCTCATCAGGAGTCTTCTAGAGAGAGTTTCATAAGGCTAGTAGAGCAGAGAATGTGTTCCATTCTATCAAGATTCCCTTGGTTCCCATTTTACCTCTTTTGTAAATGTCCCTGGCTATTTACTTTGAGAAATAGCAACTCTTTCATGGAGGTTTGCTCTTGGCCTATTGAAATGTGTTTTGTCCCCATGAGGAACACCTGAAGCTTGGTCCACAAGATGTATCTGTCCCCCAAATTGCAAAGAAAGAAACTCTCCCAACTATTTCTTCCTTAGTAGCTTTCCTTGCCCACTGACTCTTGTAGACAGAATTAAAGTGGATGATAATAAGCAATTTTTTAACTTAGAATAACATTGAGACATTATTATTTAAGCATATGTTCAACGATTTAATAGAGGTCTCATCAATTTTAGGAGTGTCTGTTCTATTCGACATTATCAAAACTAATCTTACCCTTCTCCAAAACTACATTGCCAGCCAAAGAAAGAATAAAGCCAAACATTGGTAACTTAGTAAGAAACACTGACACAGCGGCCAACCTTCCTGGTACCTTAGCCTCTTTATTTCTCTCCAATCTATTCCCTTCTTCACCCCTTTCTTTCAACCTTCTTTATGACTTACCTAGCTGAGAACCCCATCATCTCTTGTCTGGACTTGCAATTGTTACTTAACTTTTCCCCATACAGTCTTTCCACTTTCATTTCATCATCTACTCTGTCTCAGAAGAAACCTGCATGCCTTGTGGACATGTAAGTATCCAGCTCAAAACACCTTAAGGCTTCTAAGCTTTGAGTATCAAGTATTTCAATTTTAGTAAAGTGCTCCTGAAAAAAACTTGTTAAAACACAGATCAATGGTTGTCAATAGAACTAGAGGATGAACTATCTCAATTTCTTAGCATGACGATTAGGATTTAGTTCAGGCACTGTCCGGCTATCCAGCTCTTCTCTCACATTCTCTTCCATTCTCAGAAAGCTTTAGCCATCTCTTGAGCATTTTTTTTTTAATATACCACCTTGCCCTTGCATATGCTGTTCCTGCTATTCAGAGTGCCCTGCCTTGCCTTGTCAGACTTCTATTGTCAGCTCACATTTTACTACTGAAAGCTTTCTCAGGTGCCCCAAGGCACAACATTGGCTTTCTCTGGGCTACTATACACTGTACCTTTAAAACGATACTCTTGTTATGGGCTATCTTTTGTACATGTCTGTTTTCCAAATAATAGGCTGTAAATGCTTGGGAGCAAGAAACTGTCTTTTCAATTTTTTAAATTGTCTAACATGTCAGAGATGGTTAAAATATATTTGATGAATGAAGACAATTAATTACATGTTTATTGCCCCCCGAGGAATTCAAAGCATCCTAGAAACTACACATGTCTATTGCAAGGTATGTAACACATAGGAGATTATCTCTCTATTGTCCCAAGAGACTTAGCTTTAGCCTCAATATCTGATGACCCACTCAACAAAACAAAAACCTTTCAGTTAACCAGACCTTTTCTCTTGGAATGGGATTGAAGGATCTGCCATTTTTACCAGAGCATTTACTTTTGGGATCTCAGCTGCCCTGCACCCCCAATCCTCAAACATTTAATTGAATTTCTTTTCAGAGAGAATTTCTGGAAAATACAATATTATGCATCTCACTGTACCTGTGGTGATATTTTGATGTCCCTTACAGAGTTGTGCTCTGGACAACCACCAATTAGCCTCCCCCTTATCCGACTCTGATTCCAATAATGTTCTAAACTTTCAAAAATAGATTCTCCCCAAAAACAGATTCCCACCAAAAATACCCTACGATGTATTCAAGAACTGTGTGGAATCAGCCAAAACCTACAATATTTCTAGTGAGTCTTCTAGCATAGCAAATCACACTGTGCAAATCTTTCAATCGTATCTGATTCCGCAGCAATAATACAGACCAGATGGTGGTTAACTGTAACATGGGTAGAACTAGGGCAGAAGACATGAATTTTCTTTTGTCTCTAGGTCGTCTCTTTCTCAGGCTGTAGACTTTGGGCCACCTGCATCTAAATCAATGAGCATGTTTATTAAAATACGCTTCCCTCTGCACCACCAGTGACATACCGTTTCCGCAACCCTAGAGATTGTTTTCAAGAAATTCAGCTTTTTTTTTAAATTTTATTTTTATTTTAAGAGCAACACTAGTGCCCATGTCAAAATGCAAATTAGACAAACCCTCTCTCTCTGGGCAGTCATTGCTACAGTCCTCCCTACAGAATTATCTGCCCAGGGGTGCCCACTGATACCTGAGACATACACTGCCGCATCCCACAAGAGCCATGTAATTGTGTGCATGTCCAGCACTTCCTAATTCTTCTGTAATGTGAACTCATTCACATTTCAACCACAGCTAGTACAAATACATTTTGAATAACTGATTCAATAATGCAGAGTAGATTGTAAATGGTAAAACATTTAATTGGATTACATAATTGTTTCTAAATTTCTGATTGATAAAATTAGATGGAGTTGGGGGCCAACTGTCAGAAAAAAATACAAGAGAATAGCTCTGTGATAACAAAGAAACCAGCCTCGATCCGATGAGAGGAGGCAGCATAATTCTTTGTGCTTCTTTCTCTCACTGCCATTTAAAACTCACTGTTCTTTTGAAGTCATTCCTAAAACTACTCTATATTCAATATTTAAATTAACAGCAAGCTATCTATTAAAAGGCTTATAATTATGTCACTTTCCGACATAGTTCCATATATATATATATAAATATATATTAGAAAAAATATTTATTTCAAATACTTAGGGGGCTAAAATGAAGTCATTGCTTTCCTTAAAATAATCTGTGTGTTGTCTTTCTGGTGATGTTGACATCTAAGTAACATTACAATATGAGAATTCTGTTAAAAGATTTTACAATAAGACTTTCGGGTGTTAGCTAGAAAAAAAAAATTCCTTCAACTTTCTTTTCAGTCTAATAAGAGGCCCATTTTTATTACAAAATAGTCATTTAAATTTATTAGATGCATAACAATGACACTAAGTACCCAGAAACTTCCTGGTATGGAGAAAAAAAATTATTTTATTTTTTAAAATGAAGGAGTTAGTCGAGTGCAGTGGCTCATGCCTGTAATCCCAGCACTTTCAAAGGCCAAGGCAGGCAGATCACGAGGTCAGGAGATGGAGACCATCCTGGCCAACATGATGAAACCCCATCTCTACTAAAAATACAAAAATTAGCTGGGCTTGGTGGGGCATACCTATAGTCCCAGCTACTCAGGAGGCTGAGGCAGGAGAACCACTTGAACGCAGGAGGTGGGGGTTGCAGTGAGCCAAGATGGCGCCACTGCACTCCAGTGACAGAGTGAGACTCTGCCTCAAAAAAAAAAAAAATTAAGGCATTAATGTGGTGTTGACTGTGTTCAGTTATTTCATTTATTTTACATTGTGTCTAGGAGGGCAAATATAATGGAGCACTTTATAATTATCCAGAAAATTTGAGCATTATAGTAAAAAAAAAATCTGATTAATTAATATTGAAGTTTCTTTTTCCCTACAAGTTACTTTGAATAATCCATGTAATTGCATTATCCCTTTACTTCTTTTGGATTTTTAGACAGACAATTCCCTGAGGGCGAGACCCATTTCCATATTTCTTTTTTATTAGTCTTGCATATCCTTCTTTGGGACTTTGGATCTTTCGAGGAACTAGCAGACAAACACACTA
Organism: Cacajao melanocephalus; assembly: GCA_963573385.1. Classification (NCBI taxonomy): domain Eukaryota; kingdom Metazoa; phylum Chordata; class Mammalia; order Primates; family Pitheciidae; genus Cacajao; species Cacajao melanocephalus. The sequence goes on from CAUYLG010035228.1 coordinate 59,116, forward strand.
GGATTAGGCAGAACATTAATAGGCAATGCCCTAAGAAAACAAGGTGTTTCCACATGTTCACAAATATCTGAGTATTTCCATTTTACTGTATTGTTTTGGTACTAATTCTCTAAACAAACATTTGTCAATTTATGAATTAGGATCTTAGTTACAGGTCTAACAGGAACATCATCCACTTACTAGTTTAAGTGCTCATGTTTTCATAGCAATTCTCATTATGTAAAAATTTTGGCTAAATGTGGCCCTTCTTACATATCATTAAATAGCAAGCTAATCTGTGTGTGTGCACATGTGTGTGTGCCCATGCACTTCCTCTGAGGAAAAAGTGACTAAAATGAACATTCAGAAAAAAAGAAGCAAACGATAAACATAAAAAGAGTGTCATGGCCTCATTCTAATTAACGACTTTGACAATCATTACTTGCTGTGGAGGGGCATTCGTCCAGATTCAGTCTTTAGCCCAGGCATTCACCACTCAATATTATGCAGCCAAAGTGAAGAACTTTGCCATGTCAATTACCTATTACAAACAAACTATCAAGTCACTTTGAAATAGTTAAAGAAATCTATGCATTGATATTTGCTGGCATCTTTATGCTACATTGAACCCACTTGAAGTTTATGTAGTATGAACTTCTCTGCAGATATTTCTGAGATCTTAAAGTTGAGAAAGTCTCAAAGGAGATGAGGATTCTGATGTATTGCAGAAATGCTGGGTATTCCTATCAAAACAGTGAAAAACAGAGAAGCATAGCGCCAGTGCCCCAAATTAAGGATGCTTTTTAAACCTTCCATTTCATTAAATTGCATGGCTGGATAGGAAAGTCATGCTAAAATATTGTGATTAACACAAAGGAAGCTTAACAGACAATGCTATTATAGGTGAAAGACTGCTAATTGCCATCTTCCCAATAACTTATTGATTTTAATCAAATCTTCCTAGAGCAGCATGCCAGCAGCAAATGGATAACTAGATAGAGGGAAAACACAACAATGGAAGGAGTAATATGGAAGAAATTATTCATGTTTGATTTGTATAAAATTGAACAAATATTCTTGATCAGCATTTATACAAATATAGATTCGTTGGGAAGGTGCTATCTAAATTGCTTCTCTCACAGTGTATTGAAATTACCATAACGGTTAGCATTTTTAATTATTTTGATCTGCTGAAAATAGATTAAACTGAATGGGAAATTGGCTTATTAAGGCTTATATATTTGAGTTAATATGAAATGTTCTCAGCCACTGTGTCTCGAGAATCTAAGAGACACTCACTGTATCTGTTTGACAATGAGACAGGGAGGAGTGGTGGATTTCATCCTCAGAAAGCAAAGTTTTGTTTTGAGGTAGAAGTGGGAAAAAAAATCTTCTCACTCCCTTCACTTCATTAGCAACATTTAACTACATCTGGTAATGCAAATATTTCATAAAAGAGCAACCAGTCTGTTTGATAGATAGAACCAAGTTCTCCCAGGGAAAAAAATCTTGCTAGACTAAACTTAACACTTAAAAAAAATGGAGAACCCTTGAAATCCATCTTGTATTACAAGAGCAGTTTCTCAGTGTGAGATTCAATATAGTGTGAAACATTGAAGAGCTCACACTTTGGTCATTCACTGATGATGAAAAAGAAGTACAATGTCGAGTTTCAATTGCAGTCTGTAGGCAGGCCCCGTGGCATCCCACTGACTGTTTGTCTCTTGGGAATGTCTTATTCATCAAATTGTGACACTGGACCCAAAGGTAGATTTCAAATATGAGCATGACTACACTTTTTTTTTTTTTTTTAACAAAGAGTGTTTAGTTTCCCTTATAAATCAAATTAATAGCATAAAGATGTCAGTTCCAATATTATCTTCTTCCACATCTACATATAATTATGTGTTTTAATAGTGCAGAGCAGGGTTTGTCAATATCAACACTATTGACATTTTGGGACTAGATAATTATTTGTTGAAGAGGTGGGGTCTGTCCTGTGCATTTTAGGACGTTTAGCAGCACTGCTTGCTTTTTACCTACTAGATGCCAGTAGCACTCCCCTACCACCAATTTATGACAACCAAAATGTCTATAGATAGTGTTAAATGTCCCCTGCTGAGTAGAGTCACCCCTGGTTGAGAATCATTGGATTAGAAGAGGGAATTCTATAGTTCTCTTGATAATTATGCATCTCAAACAATTATCTAGAAAATTTCCATTTCATCCTAAAATGTAGAAGCAGAATAATGAAATTTGCATTATGGCTCTGAAGTCTGAGAAGTTTCTCTTTAAATATAGTGTATCCACAAAAACACCTGCATCTAGGTCAGCATTTGAAATTCATGAGATTAATTGACTCTATGAAACAGGTAGTAGAAAATAATCACAGTGGGAGTTTGAAAAGGCAAGTAAGTCTCAAGATTAGAAGATGCTACCTTCTGTTTAAGGTTCTAGGGAAATACAGTCTAGTCCAACAGTGGCAAATGGCTTGGAAATAGCTGCCAACTCCAGCTGATTGGTAGGGGCTGATGGAAGCCCTGTATTGAGGAGGATTCTGATGCTGCATCCAGGCTCGGCAGGAAAGAGGACTGTGATGAATTAGTGAGGTCTACCTTGGACAAGGCAAATGGAACTATGGGGGCTTATCTCAGACACTAGCCCTTTCCTTTCGAGTTATTTTAACTGATTTGCTCTCCAAATTATTTTAAGCACCTAATGAGACTGTGGTATGCTGTTTTTGTGCTGCATAAATAAATATATTTAAAAAAGAAAATGAATAAAAGGATGATCATTTCTAAATATTTAGTAAGCATCTCCTCTTCCTTAGACACCTGTTTTCAGCTCTATAGACATGCTGTTGAATGAGAAACATAGCTTCAGATATCGATCAAAACGTTCATGTTCCAGTGGTCTGGCCTCCAATGCAAAAGAAACAAGCTACTCATTTAAAAAACAAAAAAAATCAACCACAGGGACTTGACCTCCCAGGAATGTATAGCTTCCTCTGAAATCAGCATAATTATTTCCATTCTGTGTTATCTGGTATTCCTCTTAGTTTCTGAGGTTCCAAGAACCAATAATATATTAGGCCAATATCCCTTTGCATCTAGCCAGTGGTATGGACTTAGGGTCTAAGAATGCTTTGCCGGACAAGGCAAGTTGTATACTTCTTTAAGGCTGAAAATGACCATGCATAGGATAATGTTTGGGGAATGGGTAAACAGGAAGTAGCCAGTCATATGCAGGACATGTCAAAGATCCTTTGGAAGGTTCCTCCCCAAATAACAATGTACATTATTATCTCTCCCACAAAATTTAAAAAGATATAACCACAAAATTTAAGTAACTACTTTAGATTAATACTAAATACGTAATTATAAAAATGATTTACAAAATGATTTTCTAGGTACAAGCTACTTCTTTTCTTAATTCTTTTCATTTCTGTGGCTAGAACTAGCCAGTCATTGGCTTGTTAGACCAGTAGCCAGTATTCAAAAAGAAGTTATGGTTTGCTCACTCTTTCCCAGTTGCTGCTCTTATAAATGAGAATGAAAATAAGCTCTTCCAAAGTGTGGGTTCTAGACTCCATCAATCAAGTGACAGTAAGCTAACACAGCCTGGAAAGGCTCAATCCAAACTTGCGTCTTGGCATAAAAATTGCAAGTGACATGTGAATAATCAAAACTATATATATTAAATCTTTAACTGCTAAGGTTCTGCTGTAGATAAGGTTGACATAAAACTTGGTTGACTTTATTTTTTTGTATCAGGATTGATCTAATTTCTCTGGTGGATGTAAATAAAGACTGAGACAAATTGAGTGTGTAGCTAAGTTTACTGACCCCCCAAGGCAAGGAAAACCTATTCCAATGCAAAGAATAGGATTTCTGGGTTGGGGTTTTCAGATTGTCAGAGGGATATTAACTCTGAAAAGATTAAAGCCTTGGGAATTGACTTGCATGTGGTTATAAAAGGGCAAAAACAGTCCCTTGTAAAGGTGGCCTCCCAAACCAGTGGCAAGGCAGGGCTTCCAAAGTCAATGGCCATGAAAACTCACTGGGAAATGTGATTGACCAGTTTAAACAAGTCATTGGCTTATCAGTTTAGGATTGATTGGCTGTGGAAAAGTTCAGCATAGACTGATTGCGGAGCCCCCAGTCCACTGGCTGAATAGTCACAAGGTCACTGTGTGGCTATCTTTGGACTACTCTGACTAATTATCTGAGAAAAAGTTGTTTTGCTTCCTTCTTATGGTATCCTGACCATTTGCTATTTTACACCCCCTGCGCTTAAGGGTCATGTGAAGATCAAGTTCACCTGCACAAGTTCAAGGTGCTTTGGGAATATGTTGCCCCCATGCTAATTTGTCATCTGTGGCAGCTTCAAAAGGAATAATATATTTACAGAGAAAAAAATATATATGAATATATATATACGTATATATATATGAATATATATGTGTGTATATATATACACACACAGTTTTCACTTCATGGGAAAATCATTAGAAATAATGAGTGATTTTCTTCATGTGAAGCATCTGTGGCAAGTTGTTCCACATTCTAGAAAACAAAGCTACGGTTAAAACCTAGTAGAAAAGAACAGAGAATGCTCAACACAGCCAAAAGAGTTCCTTGTTCAAACACCTTGCTGTGCAGAATGGATACCTGTGCAGCTCAGAATCGAAAATGAATCCAAAATAATATCAAAGACAGAGCCCTTGAGGGGATTTCAAAGGTATAGTTAGATGCACATTGCAATTGAACTACTAATATTGGGTAAATGAGGGAGTAAAACAGATTACATGATTCGTTATCAGCTTCAAATATTTGAAAAGACTCCCATTTGAAAGAATACTTTGGGGCTTTTCCTTCCACAAGAAACATGTTTCATGTCATCCAGACACTAAGTAGATTTCTTTCACAAAAACTGTTACATTATCTGGGTAAACATGTCAATCAAAGACTACAACTAGCAATTTACAGCAATGATGCTAGATTTAACATCTAGAAAGCACGATTCCAGTGGGAAATAGTATTTTTATTTACCTCTTTGTTACTAGAACAATTTTTTAAAAAGATTTTTACATAAGGAGCTTTGAAAGGGGAGTATTTATGTTATAACCCAAACAAATCTTTAAAACTTTAAGGTATTTTTACTGGATTGCTTTCTCTTTCAATTTAAGAGATAATTTCTCTAAAATACTATTTACCAAATTTTTCAGTGTGTCCCAGAACAAACACTTGTTCTTATAATGAAGCTTTGGGAGAAGGGTGACATGATATATTATTCTGCTTGCATGTTAAGGTTTAATCATTACTTATTAATTATCTTATTTTCATGAGATTTTCTCATACTTAATATTCTATTAAGGTAGCATCTGTTAGAGGAATTATCTTGGTTTTTTAAAGCAAATTTTAGCTGATTACCATGAATCTACATAATTAGAATTAGGTCTAATTATGTAGTGTAAATACATGTAATATATTTATAACATATAATGACATAATTATGATTCACAATAATGTTGAAAAACTCCTCCTTAAAATTAGTCAGGAAAATATGCTGCACAATCCCTCTCCAATTTATTAGCAATTTTACAATGTATGTTTCTTCTGTAGCTTCTAAACTGGAGCTTTGTTAGACAATAAAATTAAAAATAAATATATTTTGAAATTATTAACCCAAAAGAATGTTACCAAATCTTCCTTTGATTTCAAAACTATAAATATTTTGCAACCTTTAAAAATATACATCTTAAAATGTTAATCATAATAAGTATCCATTTCTAATGCACCTTGAACCCAATGTTGAGTGTCCAGCATATCTAGCAAGAGTTAATGTAAGACAGTTCTCACTTTGTCTTATAAATGATAGAAAATGTAACAAACTGTGATGAATTTTTGCTCAACTGCTACTTGGAAATACAATGAGAAAAATTTGGGCAACACAGCTGCATTTTGTATCCTATAATATTCAAAAAACATTTTAAAATTATAGGACAAAATTATTCATTTAATTCACAAAATTGAACTGTAATATTGGGGTTCAGGGTGCCCTCAGCTCCCTTGAGAGGATGTTTCTCCAGGTTCTTGGTCTCCTGCCCTCTCAAGAATGAGAGAGGGGACCATGGTGCAGTGTGTAATAAATGCCGGACTCAAAAGTGTTTGTAGAAAGTGATTTATTTAGAGAGAGAGAGAGAGAAACAGGAGGAGAGAGAAAGAAACAGCTAACTCTCACGCTGAGTGAGAGAATCCAGAAAGATGGAATCCTGGAGAGGAAAGCAGCACACTGAGTGGAAAGGAATAGTGAGCTATGGAGTTTAGGAGGAGAAGATGGGCTTCCATTACAGAGTGTAGAAGGGGACCCCAGAGGGGAAATCCAGGAAAGAGAAAGATAGTTTCCACGAGAGTGTTCGTGGAAAGGGACCCAAACATGGAGTCCAAAGGGGTGTGGACAAAGGGGACTTTTAACCTGGGAGGAACCCTCAACTTCTCCAAGACCCCTGGCCAATGAAAGGAGTTCCTTAGAACTTCCGCTGGAGTGATTGACTCTTAGTTTCTTCCCGCGCCTGGGAAATTCAAACATAAACACTTAAATCTCCCAGATGGAGAGAGACGGGAGGGGAGCATGGCACTGGGAAATTCTTGCCCTTAAAACTACGCCCCCTTGTGGACCCTGGAAAGAGAACACCTTCCCTCAGAATGATATATTTGATTTGCTAGAGCAGGATTGACATTTTTCAAAGGATCAGATAGTAAATATTTTAGGCTTAGAGGGTCATACAGTCTGTCGCTGCTATTCAAGTCTACTGCTGCAGCTCTAAAACAGCCATAGACAAACAAATGGGTGTGGCTGTGTTCCAATGGAACTTTATTTACTAAACAGGCAGCTGCTAGATGTGGTTTGATGTGGCTCAGAGTTTGCTGAGTCCTGCACTGTACTGCAGTGGTTGAAAGAATTGATTCTGGAGTTTGTCCTCTATGTTTGTATCTTTCTTTCACCATTTAATAATTTTGTGACCTAAGCTAACTTACTTTGGTTTTCTCATTTGTAAAGTGGTGGTAATAACTGCTCCTGTCACATAAGGTTGTTGTGAGGATAAAACGGGAAACAATTTATGTAAAGCACTTATTCCTTTGTAGGAGGAATAAATTGTTGTTTATAGATATATAGCATGTATATGCAAAATATTTAGTATTCAACATTGGTTTTCAGATTTTTATAGCACAATTTTACACATTAAAATTTGAGACGCACTGGTTTAGTTGTTGAAGCAAAAATGTTCATATGATAAATAATTTTTCCAAAGTAGTAAACATCACAATGTCCTGATGAGCCTGACCTTATACATAAGGCATAAACTATATGTGTACTAAATAAATGATTGTACTGTAGTGCCTCCTTATCCACAGGTGAGTACATCCCAAGACCCCCAGTGGATGCTTGCAACTGTGGATAGTACTGAACACAGTTGCTGTCCATCAAATCACATTTCTGTTCATGTGCTCATCCACAAATTTAATAACTTTTCCATCTTAACTAAGCACTTGTCATGCACTGTGGCTGTAAGTTTTGCAGTTTGAGGTGTGACAGGAAAACTGGGATGAATTTATTTTTCCTTTTTTACAATTTTGTGGATAAACTTGTTCTTATCATAGATCTTAATAACCTTTTTTGACTTTTTTTCTTTAGGAACTTTCACTGTTTCACATAGAAGAAATATTCTATGGCTTTTCTTTTGCATATCTGAACTGCCACCATCACTACTGTTGTGCTTTGGAGCCATTACTAGGTAAAATAAGGATGACTTGAGTCCAACCACTGATAACTGAGATGGCTAGTAAGTGACTAATGGGCAGGGTGAGGAGCAAGCAGGACAAAGGAATGATTTACATACAGGGAGGAAAGGAGTAGGATGGAGCAGATGATGTAAGATTTCATCACGCTACTCAGAACGGTGTGCAGTTGAAAACTTAGAAGTTGTTAATTTCTAGAAATTTCCATGTAATATTTTTGGACTGTAACTGTGGAAAGAAAAACCTTGGAATTTGGGGACTACTCTATTTACATAATATATTTACATAGATACAGCAAAAATTGTTAGATCCCAGATATAGTAAGCACATGATTTTGTTTTCATGTATAAACAACTATTTGGTTCCTAATATGTATAGTTATCAGGCTAGACTTTCTTGCCTTTAAAAAAAATGTAGTGGAGAGAGGAAAACAAGGAACAGACAATTAAAATTCAGTGTGATAAACTATTCCAATAGAGTGCACATGTTATATTTTTAGAGGATTTTATGAAATATCCTATAAAATTCTTCTTTGAAGATCACTGAACATTTCCTAAAGGATTTTCATGAATATATATTTGTCTCACCACTAAAAATGCACACCTTTTAAGGATAAAGTCTCTGTTTATATATACATATATATATATATAAATACTATATACACACATGACACTACATATATAGTATTTCCTACTGTTTTTCTCATGGTTTTATGGACATCCTATTTGTCAAATATACATTTTTGACTACTAATAAATTAATTTTACTATTAAGTATGCAAGATTGTCAAAATTAATTCACCAAACCTTTCTTGATATCTTACAATCAATAGTTGAGATACTGTTATGAGGATAAGTGAGATAACACCTTATAATTTTAAAATGGAGATCCTACCTGCTTTATCTTTCCAAAAGTTGTGAGGCATAACTGCATAATAGTGGGAAAAAAATACGCTAATAAATAATTGACGCATAGTTCACACAATGCCATCGAGTATTGATATGGTTTGGATCTGTGTCTCCACCCAAATCTCATACTGAATTGTAATCTCCAGGGTTGGAGGTGGGGCCTGGTGGAAGGTGATTGGATTATGGATGCAGTTTCTAATGGGTTAGCACTGTCCTTGTAGTGCTGTCTCAAGATAGAGTTCTCATGATACCTGGTTGTTGAAGAGTGTGCGGCACCTCCCCCTTTCCTCTCTTCCTCCTGCTCCCTCCATGTAAGACCAGCCTGCTTCCCTTTTGGCTTCTGCCGTGACTGAAAATTTCCAGAGGCCTTCCCAGAAGCCATTTTGCTTCCTGTACAGCCTGCAGAACTGTGAACCAATTAAGCCTTTTCAGTGGCTGGGCGCGGTGGCTCATGCCTGTAATCCCAGCACTTTGGGAGGCTGAGGCTGGTGGATCACCTTAGGTCAGGAGTTCGAGACCAGCCTAGCCAACATGTGAAACCTCATCTTTACTAAAAATACAAAAAATTAGCCAGACATGGTGGCGGTAGCCTGCAATCCCAGCTACTTCCGAGGCTGAGGCAGGAGACTCGCTTGAACCCAGGAGGTAGAGTTAGCAGTGAGCTGAGATCTTGGCATTGCACTCCAGCCTAAGTGACAAGTGAGTCTGTCTCAGAAACAAACAAACAAAACCTTCTCATTATAAATTACACAGTCTCAGGTAATTTTTTATCGCAGCGTGAGAACTGACTAATACGAGTATCTAATAAGTGTTCCATCAAAGAAGAGTAGAGATTGTAGTAGATTGATATTAGCATGAGTGTTGGGAGGTCTAAGTTTGCAGACCAGCTCTAGAAAAATGATTTATCTAAGTGCGGACAAGTTAGTAGTCCCTCGGCCTTGGGTTACCTCATCTATCAAATAAACGAGCTTTCTGAATTCTCACAAACTGCGGTATCTATCAGACACAGAATTTCCCACTTCCTCCCTGAGATTCCGATATGCCTGCCCACGAATTGGGGGCAGGGAGGAGATGTACGGCTTGGTTTGGTATCTTCAGGTTCAGAGTGGTGTTCTTGGTGAGCCCCTCTTAATGATGAGCAATATACTTTTGGAGCATGGAATCAGAAAGAAGAGAAAGAACTAGGTTATTCCTCAGATCCATTTTGTAGCCACACCAGACCAATCTGATTCAACTTATACAAAGGTGTGAATGATTGTTCAGTTGCCACAGACCCTCAGGTCATATAATCTGAGCATACTCAAATGAAGCAAGTGTGAAACCACAGGGGAACCTAAACGCTTGAGTGTGGACCTGGCACTGAATTAAGAAATGGACACCGGCCGGGGGCGGTGGCTCACGCCTGTAATCTCAGCACTTTGGGAGGCCGTAGGCAGGTGGATCACGAGGTCAAGAGATCGAGACCATCCTGGCCAACATGGTGAAACCCCGTCTCTACTAAAAATACAAAAAAAAATAGCTGGGTGTCGTGGCACGCGCCTGTAGTCCCAGCTACTCGGGAGGCTGAGGCGGGAGAATTGCTTGTACCCGGGAGGCGGAGGTTGCAGTGAGCCGAGGTCGCGCCACTGCACTCCAGCCTGGTGCCTGGTGACGGAGTGAGACTCTGTCTCAGAAAAAAAAAAAAAGAAATTGGACACCACACAGCAGGATCCAGGATCCACTCAAATTGAACTCTGGCGTCATTCCATGGCAAGATCCAGCCATATCATGACTCTCAACACTACCTTATTGTACTATCCAATCAGATCACCCCTAACTCCCCTACGCTTATAAAACCTGACCCAGCCTCCAGCCTGGGGAAGCACTGCTTTGGGAGCTATTCCTGGTGTTCTTCTTAACTTGTTGCAAGTAGTAAAATCTGCTTGCTAAATCCTCCTTGCTTTATCATTGGGCTGTCACTCACCAAGTGACTGGTCCCACCATTGTGTGGGTAACAACTTCAGCTGTGCAGTGGATGAAATTCCAGGGTCTCTCCCTAGACCGTGTTTCCTCTGGACCTTTTTCTATGTTTGGTCTGGACACTTTCTCACACCTTGGTCTTTCAGTCCTGGGGCTATAGTCCCTTACGTGTCCACAGTAATGCCAGCAGTTTAAATTCAGGTTTTAGGTGTCTTAGACAGCTTGTGTGACCTAAACACTTATGACTCTATCTCCTCACCAAATGTTCTCTTTCCTTTATCCCATTCTCTCAAAGTACTGCTTGGGGGCTCACCCTTATCCAAGAAGCCATTTCCACCTACAGTATAATATTAAAGTTTAGTAAAGCATTAACCAACTCAGATAATCTGCTTGTATTTTCACAGCAGCTTTCACATTTTCAGGATGAGTCATAAGTGGTGAATTTATATACTTACTGTTGTGGAGGGAAGCTGTGAGAGGGAACACATTTTAAGGAAGTGGGATCATTTAGCTCTTCAACATTTACACTTTGAAATTCCTCTAGTAGTCTGGGATGCTGTTGTATAGTTACTGAAATATCTTGCCATTCATCCAAGTATGTACTGATGTGACATACTTGGATGAATGGCAGGATACTGAATGGCAGCAGTGACATTGTTGGAAATGCAGAATCTTAGGCCCCTCCCCAGTCCTTCTGAACCGGAATCTATTTCAACAAGATCCCCTAATGATGATTCTTAGGAACATTTAAGTTTGAGAAGCAATGATATATCACATAGGCAAAATGCTCTCCTGTTTCTATAAATGCATTAGTAACATTGCCTTTCCAAAGAGGATGGAGATAGATAATGACTAAACACAACAGGCTGAATCTCATCAATGAACACACAATCTCTCTAGTCAACACTGCACCTCCTGCTCTTTAGGATAATTTTGTACCATCCATAAATAACTGGGACAATGGAACATACATAAAAAAGTACATAGAGTTAGTAATCTGCACCTGACTGCTTCTACTCTAAACTTACTTACTCTTTTTTGACTTGTCCTGTTTACCCACATGCCTGTGCTCGCTGGGGAGATTAAAGACAGTCTGAGGAAAAAAAGATGTTATACATCTTTCCTTTCGTCCCATCTCAAACTATTCCCTCATCCCCTAGTACCTAATATAGTAAAGTCTACATATGTGGTATTAAATAAATATTTGTTGAACTTTTAATAAAGAATCAACAGAGACAAGTTTACTATGAAAGATGCTGGTTTTACCCACAAGAAACAAAGCAAGGGAAATAAATATACTGCATTGCCAAAGAGCAGAGAACTACAATTTCTGACCTTGGTTTTGTTAATAAAGCTTAATTAATCCCAGTGTATTTATGTAGTCTGTGACTGCTTTTGTGCTACAGAGATGGAGTTGAGGAGTTGGGACAGAGATTAGACGGACCATAGTGACTAAAACATGTACCATCTGGACATGTACAGAGAAAGTTTGCCAACCCCCATCACAGAGCTTAGGCCTGGGACCTTAAAGTCACTCAGCAGTTGATGGTGTAGGGTACCACTGCTGACCTCCTTGGGCTGGTTAACTTAGCAAGGATGACCTGAATTGCACAAGGCAAGGATTTAATTGAGGTATGAAAAGTCCTTTCAGGAGAAGCAAAAGTAGCCAGCAGTGAGTCTCCTTCCTGGTCTTTCAAGCCCAGACCCTTTTTCATAGAACATTTAATAAAACATTTGAGTAGCACCAAAGTTTAACTTATACTTTGATGATCAAAACACGTTCTCCTCCCTCATCTTCCTCTAAACGATATGTAATTGAGTAAATTCTAGAAAAGCATTCATACAGCTTGTTCTGTGAACCTTAAAATTCCCCAGTCTGGCCTCCAAATCTTCTGAAACCCCAGAGGAAAGGAAAACCTCTCTGCAAGACCTCTCTCTCGAGCTCTGCTTAAATTAAACTTCTATACTCTTCAAAATGCTTTGTACCATCTCACCAGGCAAAGCATCCTAATATCTTCCTGATATATGAGATCTTTGTCCCCTAAACGTAATTGAAGATTCTTTTGCATTTTCTTGTTTTTGTATGCTGAGCCAAATATCATCTAATTTTTCCATCAGAGTTCAATCAGAAAGGTGGATACCTACTATCAAACATTTAATAAAATGTGTTAGTAGCACTTCATTTATATTTCAGTATTTATTATTATCATTTTTGAGACAGAGTCTCACTCTGTCCCCCAGGCTGGAGTGCAGTGGGGTGATCTTGGCTCACTGCAACTTCCGCCTCCCAAGTTCAAGCTATTCTCCTGCCTCAGCCTCCCGAGTAGCTGGGGATTACAGTCGCCTGCCAACACACCTGGCTAATTTTTGTATTTTTAGTAGAGACAGGGTTTCACCATGTTGGCCAGGTTGGTCTTGAACTCCTGACCTTGTGATCTATCCATCTCGGCCTCCCAAAATGCTGGGATTGCAGGTGTGAGCCACCACGCCCAACTGTATTATGACTATTACTATTCTTTTGCTTTGAATATACTGCCACTGAACACTAGGAGATTTCTAAGATGTGCTTTCTCAGACAGATTTTTCATTAAAGAAGATATTTGCTATTTATCAGTTGGATGGAGTCAGTAGAACAGGTTGGAGCCAAGCTTGTGCCTCTACTTCTAGTCACAGCCTCTCATCTTTGTCTCTCTTCTTTGGGAATTAGGATTAGGAATGTGGTTGCTATCTCACAACAACTCCCCCCACCCCCTAGGAAGACACACACTTCATCTAATGGGGCCAGCTAGAGCAGCTGTTGGTCATTTTTGCTTCTACCTGCCTAAATTTGAAATGTCCCAAGAACCACTATTCTAAATGTAAATTTTAAGTCTTTTTCAAATCATTTACCTTTCTGTGTCAAGGATTTGCTAAAGAGAGAAAGTGCATTACATGGATATAGATTTCATGAACATTGCCAATGTTCGTTACATAATTCTTCACGACTCCCTTTGATTATTTTAAATGTATGTGGACAGATCAAATATAAAGATGGCAGTGGTCCTGAACCCAACTACATCTTATTGCATGCCAATATGAATGAGCCAACTTGGTTATTCACCTTTGTTAGAGTTAAATGTGAGTTACAGACCTTATTCTCACACATGCAGTAACAGGTTACAGTAAAAACAAGTGCCAAGGCAAATTCAGCTCAACATATAGGCATTTATTAGCATGTAAGCATAGGACAGTCATACATCTCAGTGCCAGGCTTCCATCCTTTTAAGTGCGCCAAGAGTGTCCTGAATAAACCGTATGATTAAGGCAGGTACTTTCAGCAGGATTTGGCTAACCACAGAGGTAGAAGACCTAATTAATCAGTAACCTAATAACCTGGGAATACTGTCTACTGTTTTCTCTCAATTCTTAATCTCCTGCAACATCAGGGAGAGCCCCTGCAATATTTTACCAGTGCATGTGTCTTGCACATCACAGATTTTTCAATGATGTTCTTTTAATCCCTTTCGTTATTTAATAAGACCCCAGTGTTGTTCATAAAGATAGCTGAAGTTCCTATAATAGCTGCCTCTGGACTGTGACCTTTTTTGTGCAATGTGTACACCTGATTAGGGTAACTAACTGCCCTGCTGTATAGTTTGGATGTTTGTCCTCCAAAACGCATGTTGAAGTGTGGTCCCCAGTGTTGGAGGTGGGGCCTGATGGGATGTGTTTGGGTCATGGGAACAGATCCCTAATGAATGGCTTCATGCTGTTCTCAGAGTAATGGGTGAGTTCTCACTCTGCTAGTTCCCATGAGAGTTCCTCCAAAAGCTGGTTATTAAGAAGCTGACACCTTCCCTTTCTTTCTCTTGTTTCCCCTCTTACCATATGATCTCTGCATATGCTGGTTTCCCTTCACCTTCCTCTGTGAATGAAAGCAGCCTAAGACCCTTGTCAGAAACAGATACTCGTGCCCTGCTTCTTATAGAGCCTGAGAACCATGAACCAAAGAAAACTTTTTGTTTTGTTTTGTTTTGTTTTAGCAGAGTCTCACTCTGTCACCCAGGCTGGAGTGCAATGGTGCAATCTTGGCTCACTGCAACCTCCACCTCCCAGGTTCAAGTGGTTTTCCTGCTTCAGTCTCCTGAGTATCTGGGATTACAGGTGTGTGCTACCACGCCCAGCTAAGTTTTGTATTTTTAGTAAAGATGGGACTTCACCATGTTGGTCAGGCTGGTCTTGAGCTCCTGACCTCAAGATCTGCTCACCTCGGCCTCCCAAAGTGCTGGGATTCCAGGCATGAGCCACTGTGCCCAGCCTTCTTTTTTTTTTTTTTTTTGAGATAGAGTCTCACTCTGTCACCCAGTGGTACGATCTCGGCTCGTGGTAACCTTTGCCTCCTGGGTTCAAGTGATTCTCCTGCCTCAGCCTCCTGAGTATAGCTGGTATTACAGGCACCTACCATCACACCTGGCTAATTTTTGTATTTTTAGTAGAAACGAGGTTTCACCATGTTGACCAGGCTGGTCTGGAACTCCTGACCTCAAGTGATCCGCCCACCTCAGCCTCCGACAGTGCTGATATTATAGGCATGAGCCACCACGGCCAACAGAATAAATTTCTAAGTAGCAAAACATTCAAGAAGTGTCATGATTGCTTCTAACAACCTGCAATCAGATACAGGAGCAGCACAATGACCTAAAGTTGAAATTTATAATTAAAAAAGAAACAGAGCCCCAATTTTTTTTTTTAATTTGCAACTTGGACATGTGGTAGAAAAGAAAGGAGCATTTTAAAGTGAGAAATCCAAGGGTGCTATGGAGAAACAACTTACTAAAGAGATTAGCATGGATAAAATGGAGATAGGTGATAATAGTAAAAAATAAAATAAAATAAAATAAAATAAGGAAAAAGACCCCAAAGACATTTCAGAAATCCTCGAGGTAGACTCTACTTAGATACCCTAGATCAAGCGTTCAAAAGGCCCCTAAATACTACTCAGGTTGCCATTCCGGAGGGGGTAAGCCGTAAGCCTTGGTGGCTTCAATGTGGGGTTAATTCTGAGAATTGACAGAATGCAAGAGTGAGGAAGCTTGGCAGCTTCCACCTAGATTTCAGAGGATGTGTTGCAAAGTCCGGGTGCCTAGGCAGAGGCATGATGCAGGGGTGTCAACTTGTAAAGAGACTCTATCAAGACAATGCCAAGCAAAAAATGTGAGGATGCAGCCACCACAGAGTCTTCCCCAGGGCATAGCCTCGTGGAGCAGTGAGAGCAGAACTACTGCCCTGCAGACCCAAGAATTATAGAGTCACTGATAGGTAGCATGTACTCTCAGCCTGGAAGAGCTGTAGGCATTCAACTCTAATGCATCAAAGCAGCCATGTAGCCTCACCTAGCAAAGCCATGGAATTGGAGCTGCCCAAGGCTTTGCAAGCCAACCTCACACTGGTGTGTTCAAAATGTGGGACATGGAATCAAGGGAGATCGTTTTGGAGCTTTAGGATTTGGTGTCTGCCCTGCTGGGTTTTTGACTTGTGTGGGGCCTGTTACTCCTTTCTTTTGGTTGATTTCTCCCTTTTGGAATGGCAGTGTTAACCCGATGCCTGTACAACCACTGTATCTTGGAAATAAATAATTTGTTTTAGATTTTATAGGCTCATAGTGGAAGGAACTTGCCTTGAGTCTCATATGAGACTTTAGACTTTGGACTTTTGAGTTGAGGCTGGAATAAATTAAGATTTTGGGGAGACTAAAAGAGATAATTGCATTTTGCAATGTGAGAAGGACATGAGGTTTGGGGGACCAGGAGTGGAATGCTATAGTTTGGATGTTTGTTCTCTAAACCTTATTTTGAAATTGAATCCCCAGCTTTGGGGGTGTTAGGGTCACAGAGGTGGATCCCTCACGAATGGCTTGGTGCTGTCCTCAAGGTATTGAGTGCATTCTTACTCTATTAGTTCCCTGAGAGATGGTTGTTAAAAACAGCCTGGCACCTTCTCCTCTCTTTCCTGCTTCCTCTTCCATGTAATCTCTGCACACGCCAGCTCCCCTTTACCTTCTGCCATGAGAGGCAGCAGCCAGTGGCGCTCACCAGATGCAGATGCTAGCACTATATTCCTTGTACAGCCTACAGAACCATGAGCCAAATAAACCTCTTTTCTTTATAAAATACTTAGCCTCAAGTAATCCTCTGTAGCAACACAAAGGGACAAAGACACACCCCTAGGTCTTATATTGCAAAAAATACCAACATACATCTCACACTGCCTGTGCTGAAGAAATTTCAATTTTAGTTACAAACTAGATAACTTTCCCATGTTCTCACTATCTCTGATTTGGCATTTATTAGTTTTTTTCAGTCAAAGGAACATCCACTGGGCTCAGGCCTGTATGACACCTGGGTTATAAAGGTGAATGGTTTTTATGACACCTGGAGCTTTGTCCTCCAGCTGTCCCATTGTGGGGCCTCGCCGCTCAAAGCTTGGTCAATGGATCCACAGCATTCACATCATCTGGGATCTTGTTAGAAATGTATAATCTCAGGCCCTACCCAAGATCCTCTGAATCATCGTTACACCTTAACAAGCTACCCCAGTGCCCCTATGCACGTGAACGTTTCAGATACATGGTCTAGGAGGGTAGAGGTCTTCAAATACTACAGTGCATCAAAATTACCTGGGGATACTTGTTAAAAATTGCGTATTCCTAAGCCTACTTTCTTAAAGTCAGGATGAAGCCCAGGAGTCTACAATTTAACAAGCAGGCAATTGTTCTGCAGGTGGTCCTGTGACATCTTTGAGATACATTAGATGGTTGAAGGGCAATAAGAGCAGTTTGGGGGTAAGGGGTAGAGGGGGAGGTCATGTGAGTCAATATTGAAATGAGAGTATCTTGAGTTTGAAACTACTGTGCTTTGTGTTGCTGGCATTGAATGCTTTCTTTTTTTGGGTTTGAATGGAACAGATAGCTCTCCTAATTGCTGCTCCAGCTGGGAAGGGTCACAGACTTGAATATCTAGTGCTGCAAGAGGTCTTTTTCATAGCTAATGCATATCAAATAATTTAGGCCATTTCTGCCTCTGATAAAATGGATTTTTGACAGAAACAAGGAGGTCTAAACATTAGTCATGACTGAGTGGCAATCACGGTATTAAGATACTTGCTGTTATTATTTAAGCATCTCATTCACTTAGCACTTTTCTAAGGTAAACTGCTTTACATCTGTGTGAAGGGAAAGCGATAGAGCATGTCTACTCTAACGAGGCCTACGAGTTGTCCGCTAAAGCCTAACAAATGAATGGTATTCCTGTTTCCTGTTTTTAAATACATAAACCAGGGGGAAAAGTTAATGATACACCCAAGAGCAGCTTTATGTAACTGTGACTGAGCTACTGCTTTCAATTCCATCTCTAGTCTTAGTTTTCTGAGACAAGTTAACAAGGAAGAGGTTTTCAGGTAACCTGGATTGCTGTTCTTATAAGTGCTTGTTATAGCTGTAGTGAACTAAAAAGAAGCACCAGGTGGGAGGAACACATTATCACCCATAAAAATGAGCAAGAAAGGATTCATTTTAGGCCTGCATATTGGATAAGAAGTGAAAAGACCCATCAGAAGTGCAGTTCTGGAAATTTGCTAATTTTCGGGCCATCACTTAGGAAATTCTCACTCCAAAACAAGATCTGTTTTGAGGTTGTTGCCTGGGTGACCTAGCGTCTGCAGCAGTTATTGAAAGGAATCCTGGTCCCTTAGCTCAGCAATTCCTTTTCACAGAATTTATCCTGCAGAGATACACAGATGAGGGTTAGAAGATGCATCTGTAAGAATGTTTACTGCAGCTTTATTTGCAATGGTGAATAACTGAAAACCACACAAATATATATTGATAAGAGATGAGATGAATAAGTTTGAACATATCTATGCAGTGGAATACTATGTAACAATTAAAAAGAAAAAATATCTAGATTATTTACATGAAAGTATGTCAGTTACTATGTAAAAAATGCAAGAGCAGTATGTGTGAACCATAATATATAAAATGATAGTATGTGAACAGGAAGTAAAATATCAAAGACTATATAACAAAATATTGATGAGTTATGTTTCAGTAAGGTAGAATTATGGGGAACTTTTATATTCAAATATATACTTATTATTTATTTAATAATCACATACTTTTAACATGAGAAATGAAGAGATACCTTATAAAGGTTCCTGAGAAATGGTAGTCCTAGCCTATTTATTCCAAACTATTATTTTATTTTACTTTATTTTATAGGTGAGAAGTCTGAGGTACAGGAATGGACTGGCCTGAATTCCCCAAGTTGTTCAGAAAGCCAAATCGTTCAATATCCAAGGCCCACTAGAAACTCTGAAAGAGCAAAAGCCTGACTCACGACTGGCGAAGGCTTTCAGAGTCTCCAGTGTTGTGCTGGGGTGCGGCGGGGAGCAGGGAGATCAGCTTCAACAGAAAAGAAAGCTCAGCCAGAGATCTAGAAGAGGGAAACAACACTGTGTACCTTTCTTTCAAATTAATAATCTGGCAATTAGTTTTTGAGCTGACTGTAATTTGTATGTGGCACCTTCTGTCAACGCTGTCAACACAAGTTGCTTTCATTTCACGCTGGCTTGTTAGCTGGAAGGGGTAGCTTTGGTCCAGGTTTCACTATGCTAACACGGGCCGCCTTCAACTTGCTCTCTTTGGCTGAAACCATTGGGCAATGTCATGAGCAAAAGCAGGTGACCATTTATAAATGTGATTTATGTTTAAAGAGATAAGGTACCCTCACCCTACCTCCACCCCATACCTTTTATCCAATTTATATATCTAAAGTTCCAAATCTTGGAGAAGAGTCTGTTAGGAACATAGGCAGGAAAGTGGCATGGTGATGGTTCTAGAAATTAGGGCATCTTGAGTTTAGTAATTCTTTACTATTAGCTAATTATGGAATTTTGAGCAAACCATTGGAAGTGGTGCCTCAGTCTCTTCATCTGTGTCAGTAAAAATATTCACTTGACCTACTTTGTAAATATAGAGGAAATGTGAAATTGTCAGATAGGGCTTCCTTGTTTGTATATTGAGAATTTGTGTAAATTAAACTGAAACCCCAACGCTCCAATTCTGATGGCCTTTTTGCAGGGTATGATTCATACATCCTTAAGCCGCATTCTAACCCAACAAGCTTTCTCTGTCTTCTTTGTTGTTGATAGAACCTTGCAATTTTGTCTTATCTTAGGGAGGCCCTGTCTTCAAAGGAGATGAACTTTGCTTCAGGAAATAACTGGTATTGGGCTGATCTAGTCATGTAATCTCCCCTCCTTGCTAAGGATGTCTTTGAGAAGAAGTAGTGTCTCTTCTGTTTGATGAAATCTAATAGGATGTCTTCTCAAAACTTCTAGGAAGGGTTTTCCTTCATGCTGAGAAGAGATATTTAAGGATAAACTTTCCTCTTTCTACAACCAGTCATTGTCAACAGCAAATGCTGCCTGATTGCACAGAAATCCTGCAAGCATGAGAGGAAAAGGGAGAGAGGGCAATAAGGAACCATGACAATGTCACCACTGTTCTTACAGTGATGGAATCGTACAAGTGTAGCAAAGTCCTCTAATTTTCTCCCAAGACTGTATTTCTGGATGGGTCACCAGCCATGATTCTTGATGAAAGCCAGTCTTATCCTATTTTTGCCTTTATGTAATGCTCACACTCAATTAAATCCAAGGGTGCAGTGACAGAATTTCCTGGATCAGGAGCTCTTAGGAGCTTCAAGCTTCTAGAGCCAAGATTCACAGGTAAAATTAGAAATCTGATCATTAAAATACTTTGTGGTCATCCAGGAACCTAAAGGTAGCTGTATTTCTCAAAATATATTCTGTTGCAAACAAATCCTGTGAGTCTTTTTATAAATTTTAGACAGATTAAAAGTACATTTGGAAAAAACAAAGTTAAACAGATCATTTCTTTTTACTATTTCTTTGCTATTGTTGATTTTATTGACTGTTTTACTATAAAGTTGTAAGTTTTGAAGATGTCAGTGTAATACATCTCCATTAATGAGATAAGCAATATTTAATGTTTCCTAATTATTCTGATTGTATTACTATATTTATCTTGAGCATTTTATAGTTGTAGTGCTCATTAGATCAACAAAATAAAACCACAAAACAATTTTTAAAAAATCTCACAAGCTCAAGCCACTCTTTCCTAGATGTACAGATGACATAATTTCTCCTACTAAGAATTATTTTTTGTGCAAATGTGGTCAGTAGACTTCTGCATAAGTTTTTCCATGGTTTCTCTGGAGTGTTTTTGCCTTAAGCCTTGATTACCTTCTGAGAACTTAGAGCAAAAAATATAACCATCATCATCACCATTATCTTCAACAGCAATGTCGTTCACTCATTCAACAAATATTTATTAAGCACCTACAATATACTCAACACTATTGTAGGTGTATGGAATAAGAACATCATCCCTGCTCTCATGGGGTGGCATTCTAATTGGAGCATTACATTATCAGGAGATATTTCCTTATGAATTTATGACATCCCTACACATTTATCATTAATTGCTCATATTCTCCAGGCCTACATTTTTAAGAATGCTTGCACAAACATGCAACCCTAGAAAGAAAGAAGCTGGATTCTTTCTGGATAAGTAAAATAAAAAACCAACATCTCTTTCCTAAAAGATTTAGAGATATAAAACATCTCTCACTAAAAATATTTGCTTACATTCCAGGGTAATAAAAATTATATCTCTAGAGAGATGGAAGTCTGCTAATTTTGTTGTGAATAATTAACTGTCTTTGTCTCTGACCCAGAGGTCTCTTTGCTCCACCAACTCTTCACATTTCCTGCCTAAACATACACAAGAAGTTTTAGACTGGGTGGTCAGAAAAGAGCTGACTAAAGACGTGATGCAGCATAGCTTCAGCTCAAGTTTAAGAAAGACCCTGTGAGCTTCTTTAGCCACTGTGTAGCAGTAATACAGTATTGTGATGCCACTGGAATGACAGCTCTATGAGAGTGTAGGGGTTTTTGTCTGTTTCATATTGACAGCCATATTCTCAGTGTCTAGAGCAGTGCCTAATATAAAGTAGGCACTCAATACTTTTTCACTGAAGGAATGAATGAGTGAGTGATCAGTAAAAATAGCCTTCTGCAGCCTTCCCTCAATACCCAGACCACAACCATGGAAACTAAGTAAATCTTACAAATAAAAGAATAAATATTTCTGACGGATGGTGGTAATGGGTTTAAAGAGAAAAACTGCCTTACTGCCTTTGGGTGAGAAAAAAAAGAAATACTCTTAATACCTAAGTTATGAGTCTGTATTAAAAAATAATTTCCTCTGGATGCTTGGTTTCATTTGGACCCATCATACCAAATACAGTAAATGAATTATGTTAAAAAAAAATAAGTTCCAGACCAAATAAATACACATGTACCTGCAGGCATTCCAATTGGATTTTTTAAAACTCAAAAAGTAATTATGCCATTATCTATTACTGAACCTAGTGAGCTGTGAAGAGATAGTGGAATTCATGTCTACTATTACTGAGCCATTTTTTTCTTGCTAAGAACTAATATGTCTTAAAAGTAGCCAAGAATGAAAAAAACATTAGAAATATTGAGATTAATAACTAATATGGTCATATAGCAGAAACGGGAACAGATACATTGATAAGTAAAAATCTGTACTGTCACTTTTGTGCTCAGAACCTAAAAATTATCCTAACACGTGTTAATATACTTATAAATTGCATTTTCGTTGAACATGTTAAATATGTGCAGGCTACTGGTATTGATGCAGCATGAGATTAAAAGGAAATAATTTTTTTATTAGTCTTAAAAGCACTGAAATCATGATTGTTTTTTAAGGTTTCTGGTTGTGGCAAAATATGTAAAAAATGTGCAACTTTTCCAGAGATAAAACAGTTCTACTCACTTCATTTTTTATATTTCTGTGAGAGTCTCCCTTTGTGGATTTTAAGAGTAGGAAGAATAGTCTAGCATTCCTTCATGTATTTAGGGGTAATAACAACAAAATAACAGCTACCATTTACTGGCTTTGAAGTTGAAGTAAAACTTCTGGAAAAGGCTTTATTTTCAATGAGTATCTGGCCACCAAGAATATTGACCAATGGTAATTGCTCACAGAAGACCCAGTTTACCTTGTAAACGCTTTGTTCACCTAAACAGTTGCCAACGTGAAATAACGACACAATAGTTGGAATTGGCTCTAAGTAAATGATCAAGTATTTAGGGACTTGCAAAACTGAGGGACAGACCTGCATAGATGGGACTTTAGCCAAAGAACTGCCCACAGGAGGGATTCTTGCTGAGGAGTGAGATATTGAGTCTCTTTACACCGCCTCATTGGCTCTCCCACTGGGGACTGTAGATTTGTTTGCAGAGTGTTAGAGATCAGTCATTGTCTTATCCCATTTTGTGCTGCTATAACAGAATACCACAGCCTGGGTAATTTATAAAGAACATAAATTTATTTTTCACAGTTCTCGAGGGTGGAAGTTTCAAGACCAAGGTGCCTACAGATTTGATTGTTTGAAGCGGGATGAATCCTATGGCGAGGAAGAATGTTGTGTCCTCACGTGGTGGAAGGCAGAAGGGCAAGTGAGCTGAATGTTGCATGAAGGCTGTTTTTTAAAGTCCTGAATCTCATTCATGAGGGAAGAGCCCTAATGGCCTAATCACCTCTTAAAGGCCACACCTCTTAATATTAGCACATTGGCAACACCTGAATTTTGAAGGGACATGTTCAAACTGTACCAGTACTTAATGGGTTGCAAAGATTTGCATAGAAGGAGACAATTGCAACCTATTACTTAGAAAGAAGCCTATAGCACTTGCCTAGAGAAGCATAGAAATTAGCAACACAGTTCTTGAGTCTGATAAACCAAGGATAAAATGCCAGCTCTGCTTTTCACTACTTGGTGAACTTAGACTAATCATTTCATTGCTAAGTGAAATGAGCTCTTAAAAAGTGACTGTAGGCCAGGCTTGGTGGCTCACGCCTGTAATATCGGCACTTTGGGAGGCCGAGGCGGGCAGATCGCGAGGTCAGGAGTTCGAGACAAGCCTGACCAACATAGTGAAACCCTGTCTCTACTAAAATTACAACAATTAGCTGGGTGTGCTAACGCACGCCTGTAATCCCAGCTACTCGGGAGGCTGAGGCAGGAGAATCACTTGAACCTGGGAGGTGGAGGTTGCAGTGAGCCAAGATCACGCAACTGCATTCCAGCCTGGGCAACGATAGAGCGAGACTCAGTCTCAAAAAAAAAAAAAAAAAAAAAAGTGATTGTAAGGTTTAACTGAGATAGTATATGTAACTATTTAATAAATATTAGTACTATTTTGATAGATGCATCTATTACTTTCATTACCACTGTTTCTTTACATTGCTATGCTAAAGAGAATTGTTTATTAAGCCCAGCAATGATTGCTAATCTGCTAGGGGCCAGGGCTGTGCTAAATTTGAGCAATACAACAATGTACAAGATAAAGTGACTATACTTAAGAGCTCAAGTTCTTGTGAAAAAGGCAGATAAGTAGACCTAAAATTCAAATGTACTCCGATAACTACTTTAAAGGAAATGTAGGGAGCATATTATAGAACACAGAGCAAAGCAACTCAGCAGAAGTGGGAGCAGAACAATACTCCAAGAGGAGGAAGCTCATGAGCTGAGTCTTCATGGTAAGTAGCATTTAGCCAGCTGAGCAAAGCTAAAGACTGGTGAGTGGAGGAGAAGGAAAGAGCATTTGGGCTGGCCAAGAGAGCTCAGAGCATTTGTGAAATCTCGTCATTTCTTAAAATATGTCATCTGGAAAGTATATTGAGAGAAATATTCACTTATAGAAATAAAGCTGGCCTCATTCATCCTTTATCTTGTGGGCAGAAGGGAATGCTGTGTTGGATGAGTCCAACCCAAAGAATGACAATTTGATTTGGACAGATGAAGGGGTCGCTGATATGGAGCGAGACCTAGTGGCCAACTCCTGAAATAGTTGAGGTCAGAAATCTTAGGTATTATCTACAGTCCGCTAACCGTCCTCCTGCAAGATCAAGACTGTGAATTGACTCTGATTGATAGTCATTCATTTCTGTATAAGATGGAAGGCAGTTACTACTATAGCCAGAAATCCAGATGGAGAAATTAACCATGTCCATCTTTATGTGTTATAGGTTCACTGTAAGAGAATAAATCCCCCCACACCCATTCTGCCTAAGGTAGACTCAGTTTAGGGTATCAAAAGACTAGGCTCTCCTATTTCTAGAAGAGAGATAAGAGCTTTTTCTTTTGTTTTCTAAGCTTAAGCTTTAGAAGGTAAAGAAAGATTTGGACTGTGTTGAAGAGAGAGGTCTCCTGGCCAGAAGCCAGGGAACTTGTGAGGGTTATTTCCAGAGTGGCTAGACCTGTGTTCAGGTGAAGTCAATGGCTAAGCACTGAAATACAATCCCTCCAACCTTGGGATCCCCAGCAAAAGACACAGGGCCAAATTCGACACAGGGCCAAATCTGGCACAGGGTCATGGCTGAACTTCCCACTTGCTAATAGATCCATGGAAGTTAAAAAGTAAGAATCTCAGTGGTTACCACTACAGACTTAAGGAAGAAGTCCCGCCCAAGTCTCAGATTCTAAAGGAAAAGCCTCTACCCAACAATGATGACGTTGTATTTCTTACCAATCCCAAGTGGAGAGGGACGGTGGGAAGGGAAAGAGAAGCCAACTCTAATTTGCATAATAAATAAGTTAAGGGTAGCCAATATTTGATATTTGTTAGCTCAAATGAGGAGTTTAGTAGATTCTAGCTATGGAAGACTTTAGCATTAAGGTGGGCTGCCTCATTAGCCTTGATTATGGTGCAAAGGACACACTGCATATGTTGATACGGTTATAGTTGGGATTTTCAGACAGGACATCTTATAAGCAATCCCTTATCAGAACTAACTTAATTGATCATAGTTTTTCATTGCTGTGTTTATTTTCATTTTAATCATAAATTTTATTAATCATTATCGATTGAGTTTGTGATGAGTTGATTGGTTAAACCTAAAATTTATAGGTTACAGGTTTATATCAGCAATGTTTTGAGCCTATAATTCTTTAATAGCCAGACTTATATATATGTTCAAAAATAAATCACTCATAGTTCCTCTTGCTAAAGTAGTTTGTGTTACAGTGGTGATGTGCCGCCCATGCATTTGTGACACTCTTTTTGACACTTAAATAGCTTGTGATGTACTATAAAAGTGAGTGCATATTTTAAGTTTATAGGGCATTGTATTACTGTATGAGTTTATATGACATTGCCTTTGTGAATAAGATCATACTATTTTTAAACAAGTAAATGGGACTCAATTCATGAATGTGATTTGAAAAACTGTACTGCCAGTATTTACTTGTTCCCTTTAACTAATTGTTCAACACATTTACTTGGCATTGAAACATATCCTGGGTGGGGAAGTTGGCCCTTAATGTCTTTTGTTATATCTAGAAATGGATTGTGTTCTAAAAAGTTTGAGAACCACTATGTCTAAATTCAAAGTGAGGAAAGCTTAAAAGAAGCAGGAACTTCTGGAAGAGGTGGTACATTTCATCATCACTCATGACTTACAAGCTGTCAGCAATTATATTAACCTTGCAGGTTAACCTGTAGTCCAGACAAAAATGAAGAACTGCATGAACTACTCACTATCACTCATTTAGCTTCCCAGCCCTTTTTCTGTCTGGAGTTAATAGATAAAAGCCTTCCCAATTTACACCCCACTTCCCAGCATTCTCTACCTGGATTGCTTACTCTAGATAATATCCCTTTATTTTCCCTTAAAAATTTAAACACAATTCAAGGACCAATAATAGTAATTTATAGGTCAGAAATATCAGAAAACAAGAAAGCACGCTCTAAGTATAGCAGATCTTGAGTAAGTTATGATTTGCCTAGAAAATTTGATCTGAAGAGATAGATAAATACCAAATTATTAACAGTGGGTAATTGTGGCAGGTAGATTATTGGAAACTTTAATTTTGTAAAATATATATATATTTAATAATATTTGATTTTAAAAATAAAGATTATTATTTTATGATCAGGAGATATTGAACTGTGTTTCTTTTTTTTTATTTAAAATATAGGTACAATCTTAAACTACCTGTCACAATTGAAAAATCGAAAGGAGAGAGATTGTACTACATTCTGTGTTTTGTAGACTATATTCATCCACAAACCACTTTAATACTTTCTAATATATCTACTACCATTTGTACTATTGTTTACTTAATGCTTTAGCTTCATCCTAGCAATAAAATCTGGAAAATCTTATGTTTGATGTGCTCGCTATATTAAAACAAAAACCTGTTCTCCCAGGTACCCCTATAATTTTTTTTGCACATTTTCATATGAAAGCTGCATTTTGGAAACTTTGGATTTCCAAGGCTTGATCCCAAGATTCCATTCAATCCCAAGATTCTACAAGTCCGGGAAAGAAAATACTGGCTGCTTGGATGCTTTTTACTGTATGAAAATTCTCTACTTTCTAGGTTCTTCTGGTAGTATTTAATTATTCACAGACTATGCAATTTTCCAGGCTATTTTGTACAGTACAAGGGCAGTGTATCTTTTTTTTTTTTTTTTTTTTTTTTTGTCAAGGGCCAGGTAGTAAATATTTTAGGCTTTGAGGATCACACACTATATCTGTCCTTCCTTCTCTTTCTCTTCTCACTTTCTTCCTGTTCATCATTCTTTTCTTTCTTCATTGTCAGTTTAATTGTTAGTGTCTTCTTCTCCTCCTCCTCCTTTTCCTCTTCTTCTTTCTCTTTTTCCTCTTCTCCTTCTTCCAATGCTTTATAAATGTAAGAAACATTCTTTGCTCCTAAGCTATACAAAGAGAGGCTCTGAATTTACCCATAAGCTATAGCTGCTGACCCCTGGGGCATTGCAATGACTTATCCAGCAGAGCTTGGTCAAAATATAGTACTTTGTGCACAGTGGGCATACAGTAGATATTTCCTGGCTTGATTTGAAGAGAAATTGGTATTCTATTTTTTGCCTCTGTTGACACCTTAGTGAAGAGTTTGGGTGGCAGAGAATGGCTAACATTTCAATAGCTCAGTTTTCCACAGATTTTAATTTTCCTGGTCACTGTTCATCCCCTACCCCCTGCAATATGACAGATTCCTCTAAACTCTTTGTGGTTTATTGCCTCCATTAGTGCCCAGAACTTCAGAATCCCTTCATGAAGCACAGTGGTAAATGGAGGAGACACACCTAATCTAAGGCCACAGTTGGTTTTAAAATACGCTTGAGTGTTAACAATTTCACATTCATTCCTGCAAATGATTGGGGAAGTGAGGCTTTCATTTTACTCACCTTTCTTCTTCTAAAGGAGTGTCTGCGTTTCACCTTTAAGGGAAGCTCTGGGCTTAATGCTTCATCCCACATCAAACCCACTCCTAGGATTTCTACCTTCAAACAAGTGAAACAAATGCATTCCCGCAGGAGGGCGTGCTGTCAAGGAGAAATGAACTTATCCAGATATTAGAACTATTCAGATAGGATTGCCTACTTAGAGGAAATCAGTGGCTTATAGAGAATACTTTCAGTGGGGAACCACTTAGCACTCCATCCCACATGCACCTAATCTCTTTAGAGCCAGGGAAAAAAGCCCCTCCACATTTATGTGAGCAGAGAAAGTGTGTAATAGATGATACAACTCAGCATGCTCTAAGATATTTTGATTACTTTTATTTTAACCTTCTCAAATTAATGGACACTTTCCCATGAATAAGTCACATTTCCTACAGAATTCCTGGAGCAAAGCCTTCCTTCTCTCTAAACCTTTTCCATTTTAACATTTACTTAAAATAAAAGATGGATAATGATAGATACTTTGTGTTAAAAAAAAAAAGTAGAAAAGAAAAAAAACAAAGAAGAAAAAAGTAGTTCCATTAGCAAGTTTGGTAAGAAATTGCTCCACATTGTTCCTCTGACAAGTAGTTTTTCCCAGCATGTGTGCATCTTAAAAGTATTGCAAAACAATATCTTAAAATGAACTGATTAGTATGCATGCTCTGTGGTCACATTTAAGTTCTATTTATAAAATCTATTCTGTTCCAGGCTCAGACAAACAAAACTGAAATGCAGCTGTGTAACACATTGATAATTTTCATTAGTTCTAAAAGCCTCAATAGAATTTGCAATTTTATTCGTTACATCTAAATAATCCTGGAAAACCCATTGTGAAGGTGACCTTTCACTTTTTCCCCCCTGGCCTTTGTGAGTTAGCTCTGATTGTGTATGTGTGAGTGTGTGTGTGTGTGTGTGTGTGTGTGTGTGTGTATCCGAAAGGGCCAGGGAAGGCAAAGAGATTTTTGCAAGAGTAAAGAACAAAACAGAACAAGAAATCAAGTCAAGCAAAGATGAAAAATGAGGCATAGGAAATCAAAATCATCCACGTAGGTTCTGAAAGCCATTCTAACTAGGGGCATTCTGCCATCATTCCCCAGATGTGTACAAGCCCAGATTTCTGAAATCACTGTGTGATATTGTGGGCAAATGCAGATTGTGTTCTAATTCACTGGGAGGCAGTTCTCTTTTTTGATCGGCAAGGATGAGGATTTTCCCAGAGAGTGAGCCAAAGGACAGGCCCGTGAGAAATAAATAGTGCTGTTTCTTTCAACTCAAACTTGTTCTTGAAAAGTAAAACAATGCCAACTATGGCGATGGCTTTTGTTATCGTGAGCATTTTTTTGTGTGTGGATCTTTAAAAAACAAAGATCTAAAAACACACACTTCCCAGAATGCTGGCAGCCAGCCATAAAACCACAAAGGAGTCTTTAGAAAATTAAGATAACAAAAATAAAATAAGAGGCATAATATGAAGGGTGAAAAATAAAGACAAACACTTGCAATTTAGCGGCGACTGAGATGGTGCTTCAACATTGACCAGGCAATTAAAATGATAAAACCTAGTATGGAGAGAATGTGAGGCACCTGTCTCAGATAAATATATATGCGTGTGGGTACAAATGCTTGCACTCAGGAGTTTATCTGATAATTGCTAATTTGGGACTAAAGATAATGACGGTTATGAATTACCCATTATGTACAAGTGCCACCTTGCATAGTCCATCTTTCTCAGTACAGCTGGTCAGGGCCTTAGCAAGGATTGCTTTGTCTCAGTGTCTCTAAAGATGTCATATTAAAAAAAAGAAAAAAAAGAAGGGCGGTGGGGATGGGTAGTGGCAAGGTAAAATTTTGGGAAATACAAAGTTAAGATGGCTTTTATACTTCTCAAAATTTTAATGAGAACGTCAGTTTTTAATATTTGAGACAGGGTGCAGTATAAGGCATTTCCTATACTAATGGAACAACAAAAGCCTTTTTTCCCCTCTTTTTTCTATGTGACATCCTGTAGAATTAGTGCTATGGGGGAATATATTTCAGAATATGCTTTTTAAGTTAAATAATTGATTTACCAACCATTGCCACTTAACAGAAATTAAATTTCAGATGGAGCAAAGAACACTGTAGAATGATTACTTTTGAGTGAGAAGGGAGAAGCTCAAAGCATGGAGTTTTGTGCAGGCCAATGAGGCTGAGCAAAATATTTGGGTTTGTAGGGGATTCAGAGAGACATAAGATGGGAAAAAGAGAAGGACAAACACTGGAAACATGCCCTTCACTACAATTTGCAGTTTCCTGCCCTTCATTTAAAATTAGACCAATTTTAAGCCTGTGACATTACAAGTCAAGCCAGAGATTTAACAACAAATTTGAAAGGTTCTAGAGGTTTGCTTGTGAACTGTTAGGTAAACAATTTTACTACATCTCATTACTACATTCCAAGTATATATTTTTTTAAAAAGTGGCTATATAATCATGCAGAATCTCACCTCATTTCAAAACCACTATACCCACTGATTCTCAGGATTCAGGTCAGCCTACACTCTTAGAAGATTTTTAGGCGGTGGGTGCAGTGGTTCACACCTGTAATCCCAGCACTTTGGGAGGTTGAGACGGGCGGTTTACTTGAGGCCAGGAGTTCAAGACCAGCCTGGCCAACATGGTGAAACCCAGTCTCTAATAAAAATAAAAAATAAAAAATAAATTAGCCGAGTGTGGTGGCAGGCACCTGTAAATCCCTGCTACTTGGAAGGCTAAGGCAGGAGAATCACTCAGGAGGTGGAGGTTGCATTGAGCTGAGGTCATGCCATTGCAGTCCAGCCTGAGCAACAAGAGCAAAACTCCATTGCAAAAAAAAAAAAAAAAAAAGATTTTTAGGCAATAAGATGATACCAAGGAAATTCAATGCAAAGAGGTCTTTTATCAACATTTGAGAGTGTGGAAGGAATATTTAGCAAGGAATATGTGCATTTATGCTTTAGCGTGAAGAGCTATAGAACTTAGTCACCAGAAGGAAGTTTCACTTACAGATCTGCATATCAATGGCAGAGCAGAGAGATTTTTTTTAACCACTTTACCTCATGAAGATTCATAGGCTAAGAAACTTCATGCAGTGGGACCTCTATTTTGAGCATAGCTAGGCCATGTTCACCAAAGCCACATTTGTAAATGTTATAAACTAATAAGCACTAGGAGTTACTAGCACGCTAATGTTATGGTAAGACTGTGTTTGGGGACTTTATTGGAATCAATTACAGGCAACTAAGACCACGTGGGCCTACATTTATGTGACAGACTTCTATTGCCATGACTACTAATTGGGCTTGGTGGAGCTATTCAAATTTGGTTATTTTTTATAAAAATTTAAATAATATGTTTTAAATAAATTATATACAAAAAATTTGAATTAATATTCCAACAATTTTTTTCAAAAGATGTCAATCGTTACATCATTTTAAAAGTTTAAGCCAAAGAGGTTATAAGTTACATTACAGTTATTGCATGGATTGACTCCATGTTGGCCAGTAAAGGGAAATACCTACTATATTTTGTCAATATTAGGTGAACCAAGCTGTTGTTTGCATGTATCAGAACTTGTGAATTATATGTCAGACCATTGAGCGATTTTAGCATTCACTCTTATTTTAACTTTAAGTCTGCTTTAATAACGTCATAGAAGTGTTCATTTTCTAGCAATGATAGTACTCCGGTGAAAAGTTTAGGTTTGATGAGTGCTATGAAGCCCAAACACCTACCATGATACAAAATACTATTAATTTAGGACAGGGTACGGGGGAAATCACTGGAGGTGATGCTGAGAAAATAAAAAGCAACTCTAACGTAGTTACACTTTGAATTTGCAAAACTGTCTTATATAACAAGATAAACGATGGTGACATGGCCACAGAAATCAGCCCCTAAGCTACAGGGATTACAGATTTAAGCACCTTGGGAATTCACTCCAATTACTTTCTATTTGTTACAATGGCAAAATGAATCTTGAATTATGTCAGTTTCAAATTATGAAACTTCTTCAAAAATATACTTTTGGCATAAAACAAGACTGCCTTGCACCAACATTTCATTCCTCCTGAAAGACATTAACTATCAAGCCAACTCAGCAAGGATGTACTTGAGGGCTGCTGTGTACAATTTGAAAAACATTACAAACAGCTGATTTCTATTGCTTATCATGCGCTTAGTATGTGTTGACTTTATACACCCTCCATCACATAATTCCACCAACAATTCGTTGACGTCTGTACTGGCATCATGTAATTTTTATGGTGAATTATCTGAGGCTTAGAAGGCTGATAAACCTGCCCAACATCACACAATTTCCAATGTTCGTTGTGAGCCCCCAGCCTTCACTTTTAACCACCCATGATAGTGAGGCAGAGTTAAAATGTAAGTACCTGAGAGTTTATCTACATTGCCTTTGTTTCCTGAACTTGCCTTGATCTAACAAAGCTTATTTCTGATGTGTTTATAATGCCAAGAAAAACTGTAAATTACTGTGCACACCGTTATTTCTTTAATTCCATAAGAGGAAGATAATAAGGATAATGAGGACTGTTCCTTTGTAATTCCAATGCGATATTTTTGTGGGTGGTTTTCAAAGTACAGGGAATGCAATTAGAGGTAATGTGCATGGCTCCTTGTTTTCTAGAAGTGTACCATCCACTGGGCACTTGCCGAGAATGCTTGAGGTGTGTTCCAGGCATTGATGTGGACGTGTCATTTGCCTCTCAAGTCTGAGAGTCCTCTGGATTTTGGTGAAGGCATGTACCCCTCCGATAACTTGTAATGGAAATCTACAAGGAGGAGTCTATTATATTTTAAATACTGTTTTCAGCTTCTGACAGTTTTTCCTCCCTTTCTTGGACTTCTTCCCTAGACTTAAAATTGCCATAGTAATCAGGAAAGTGACTCTTGAAACTGTGGTTTACTACTTTCCTTTATTTATTCTCTTGCTATGACTTTCATCAAAACTTTCCAGGAGGCACACCACAGGAGTTATTCTCCCTGCCAAGGCATTTAAGCTCGGTAGAAGCAGATGTCCAGCAATGTAATTTCTGCCCAAGTACCACTGATATACTATTGAGGAAACATCAAATTCGATGAGTACTGGAAAAATTAAAGTCTACTCCCATAGTCTTCCTGCCTGACCTATACTCCCAAAGTCAAATATATGTTAAATTTTCAGCCCTCATATCCCCTAACCTTTATACATGTGTTACGAAAGAAAAAAAAAAAACCTTTTTCATGTATGCTGTTGAACAGTGTTTTTGTTTTTCATGTTGTATTTTTTAAACTGCTTCATTTGTCTTCTTTTCTTTCCATTCCCATACCACTGTCTATGCCCTGTCCCTGCCACAGTAACCTGACGTGTATCCTCCTTGATTTTTTTCTATAGCTGACGTGTGGGTCATTGCATGCTTTAACAAAATAAATAAATAAATAAATAAAAGCATTATATTATACATACTTTTGCATCTTGCTTTGCTCACTCACAAGCTTTTGCTACTTATTATTAAATATCTCTCAGCTCAGCTGTTCTTTGGCTCCTTGTCATGCATGTTCATTTCTTAGGTAGGTGATAAATTCTAATATTCCCTGTACCAGAGTTTATTCATGGCATTCAACTAGCTGTCTTGATCACTCTCAACTAACACTGACTGAGTGGGAAGAAAAGGATGAACCAGATAATGGATCTGCTCTTAAACGACATGTAATCGAACAGTTGATTCACTCAACCATCCATTCATTCGGTGTCTTACCATGTTTCTAGCACTTCTCTTCAGGATCTGCTTTTATGGCATTGCTTTCCAGCAATATTGCAGAAGAGCTGACCACAAACAAGTAACAAATAAATCAGATGATGTCTGAGAGTAGTAAATGCTCTTAAGAAAATAAAAACAGAATAATCATATAGAAAGCACACTCACAGGAGATAACATTTGAACCAGGAGTTGAGTGATGAAAATATCAGCAATGCAAAAGTCTAGATTTGAGGAAGAGCATTACAGATAGAGAAAACTTCAAGGAGATTAAATAGGAATGAACTGAGAGCATCTGAGGAACCCAAAGAGGCCAGATGTGAGGAGCATAATAGAAGAGGGGAAAGGTGCATAAAACTGTTGAGATTGGCAGGTACCAGATCATGATAAATTACTAAAGAAATAGCTCAGAAAACTGACATTTGTTAAATACAATGAGGATAGTACAAAACGCTCTGGGGGGAGAAGGTGTATGTGTACGTGTGTGTGTGTGTCTGTGTGTGTCTGTGTGTGTTTGAATAATACCCATCTTAATAGAGGAGGCAACAATTGAGATGGGCTTTATAATATGGGTAGGATTAAGACAGATAAAATACAGGGGTGGGGGTGGGTAAAAGGGCACAGAAGCTGGTAGGAACTGCCTGTGCCAGGGAAAATAGATGGAAATGTATAAGGTGGTTCTGTGACTAATAACTGGTCCATTGTAACGGAGTGAGCAAGAATTGGGGAATATAACACCTGAATGCACGGTGAAGGGGTTTGAATGCAAGAATATGAAAACCATTGAA
This sequence comes from Cacajao melanocephalus, assembly GCA_963573385.1. Classification (NCBI taxonomy): domain Eukaryota; kingdom Metazoa; phylum Chordata; class Mammalia; order Primates; family Pitheciidae; genus Cacajao; species Cacajao melanocephalus. The sequence goes on from CAUYLG010035228.1 coordinate 93,735, forward strand.
TAATCTGAACCATGGAAGGTTTGGGAACAGGAAAATGATACAATCAGAGCTGTGATTTCCAAAGATTCCTCTGACACTTGACCGTTGAGTTGGAGCAAGTTAGTAAGACTGGAAATGAAGAGGCTGGTTAAGAAGCTTTTAAAAACATTTAGGCAGAGTGGACATAAGAAATTAATGAAGCATAAGAAAATCTGATTGAGAAATCTTAGACATGAAATCCGCCCTATAGCCAATAGACAATTCCTTTTTCATCATGTTCATCGAATAGGTAGAGTCTCCCTAATATACCTGTAGGGACAGAGAAAACATAACCTCCTGGGAAAGCCAGTTCTGTGGTTGCAGAATACAAATTATTAGAAAATCCCTTCTCAGGTTGAACTGGAATCTGTTTTCCAGTAACTTAAACTCATCATCAACCTTTCACATACTTGAAATAAACTATTATTTTTACCTTTTGTCGTTTCTGGGTTAATCTCTCTCCAGTTTCTTCAACCATGAATTTTACATATAAAGATAGAATGTGCATTTTACGTATAAATGAATTTATATACTGTATTTAATAAATTAAATTTACTGATAGTTTACATGCTATTAACAATGAGAAAATGTTTCTTCTGAAGGCTTTTTTTCTATTTTGAAGAAATGTATCTTTTTAAGCTTTCTCCTATATAAATGCTTGGTACTGATTACCCAACTGGGAAACAAGAACATAGAACTGCCCTGTCCAGTTTAAGTACATTCCAAGCCAGGAGTCAGCAACTATGGCCTATAAGCCAAGAATAGCTTTTACATTTTCAAAGGGTTGAAAAAATTAAAAGAAAAATAATATTTTGAGGTGCATAAACATTGTAGGGATTCTAATTTCAGTGTCCAACAATACTTTTACAGAATGTGTACAGTCATTTTATGTATTGTCCATGGCTCCTTCCATGTTACAATGTTGTGACAGAGACCACGTGGCCTGTAAATCCTAAGACATTTACTATCTGACTCTTTAGATAAAAAGTTGACCAACCTTAACTCTTAGGCCTCTGTGTATAGTCTATGGACTGGTAGCGTCTGCTTCACTGAGGAGCCTGTTAGAAATGCAGAATTTCAGGCCCCTCCCTAGACCCTACTGAATGAGTATCTGCATTTTAACTAACCCCCAGGTGATGTGCATTTCTATTAATGTCCAGGAAGCAATGCTGGAGCAGAGCTTCTCAACTTTGGCATGCATAAGAATCATCCTGAGAGTCTGCAAAAGCGCCTATTCTGAGGTCCCGGCCCCAGAAAGTAGGTTGGGGTAGGGCCTGGGAGTCTGCATTTCTGTTACGTTCCCAGAAGATACTGAGGCTGCTGTTTCCTGAGCACATTTTGAAAGATACTAGGGAACTCTCTTCCACATTTAAAGCTTTCCTCCTTTGCAAGGTTTTCACTGACATTCCAGATATAACAAATTCTCCCTTAATTGAACTATTATATTACAAACTGAACTCCTTCTACATGTATATAATAGTATTTAGCAGGCCAGGTGGGGTGGCTCATACCTGTAATCCCAGCACTTTTGGAGGCTGAGGCGAGTGGATCATGAGGTCAGGAGTTCAAGCCCAGTCTCGCCAACATAGTGAAACCTTGTCTCTACTAAAAAAAAAAAAAAGCAAAAAATTAGCCAGATGTGATGGTATGTGCCTGTAATCCCAGCTTCTCAGCAGGCTGAGGCAGGAGAATCACATGAACCCAGGAGGCAGAGGTTGCAGTGAGCTGAGATCGTGCCATTGCACTCCAGCCCAAGAGACAGTGTGAGACTCCACCTCAAAAAAAAAAAAAAAAAAAAGATAGTACTTAGCATTAGTATATATCGCCAGCAGAAAGAACTCTGCCTTTCTAACTCAATGACCACTTGCTAGTCTCTAAACCTACCAAGCACATTCCCGCTTGAGAGCTTCTGCATATTATTTCCTCTGTCTGGCATACAGTTAGCTCATTCAGGTCTCTCCTTAACTATCCCATTTCAGCAACGCATCCTCTGAGTGTATTTCCTAAAATATCTTCCTACCCCTACCCCAACATTCTTTCTTTCCCTTACTTTCTTTTTCTTCATAGGACATAATGGCACTTTATGTATTTGTTCAATGTCTCTTTTCTCCAATTAGATTATAAGGTTCGTGATGGCAAGTACTTTGTTTTCATTCATGCAACATTTCTTTTTATTGAGCACCTTCTATGTGCTGGACACCAGTTTAGGATTAGAGGACAAATGAGTGAACCTAGAAAAATGCCTATAGACAGACACTTATTAGACAATCACAATCAATGAATATTTATGGAATAAATGAATCAGTTTCTTTTTAATCCACCTGGAGCAGAGATTATGATTGATATTTTACAAAATTTACATATCCATTGTTGTTAAGCAGAGTTACATGTACAGTGATAGCTAATGAAAGCTTTCACCAAGTATCATGTGGCAAGCAGTGAAAGTCGATATGAGTTTTATTCCCATTTAAAGTTTAGGAAAATTGAGACCAAATGCAGTTATAGCACTTAAACAGGGTTCAAAATGTGTCTAAATCCAGGTGGTCAAACCCCAGAACCTGAAATGATAACCATCACATAGTATCCCTCCTGAAATGAAACTTACGGATAGGTTACAGGTTTGTGCGGCAACTGAGCAGTATTACTGTATTTACTTACTTAATTTTAAGTATCCGCTCACTGTCTGCTTCATTACACAAAAGACTGAAGGTAGTTCTAACAGAGGCACACACCAAAACATGATAAATGGAAATAAAGAAGTCTAGTTTAAATGTAACTTAGAGCTAGTAAATAAGGTATTGCTTAGTTGCCATGCAAAGTTGCCAATCTACCCACAAATTTATTGAGGAGGGGGAATATGTGATGGTTACAATTTCACGTTCTAGAATTAGACTACTAGGATCATATACAGGTTGAAGCTTTTTTAAGAAAAAACAAAACCACGTGGCGTAATGTCCTCCAGGTTCATCCATGTTATTGCAAATGGCACTATGTCCTTTTTAAAGGACAGTATGCTAAGTGAAATCAGCCAGACAGAGAAAGAAAAATATTGTGTGATCTCACTTCTATGTAGAATCTTTCTAAAAGTGAAATAGGCCAGGTGTGGTGGCTTATGCCTGTAATCCTTGCACTTTGGGAGGCCGAGATGGGCGGATTGCTTGAGCTCAGGAGTTTCATACTAGCCTGAGCAACATGGCAAAATCCTGTCTCTACACACACACACACACACACACACACACACACACACAAATAAATAAATAAACAAAAAATTGTCTTGGTCTGGTGGTGTGTGCCTATAGTCACAGCTATTCAGAGGCTGAGGTGGGAGGATTGCTTGAGCCCAGGAGGTCCATGCTGCAGTGAGTGGTGATCGGGCTACTGCACTCCATCAAAAGATACAAATTTACAGCTTTGTAGAATGAAATAATTCTAGAGACCTAATGCATAGCAGGACTCTAGTTTTTATTTTATTTTATTATGTATTAAAAATTTGCCAATAAAGTCTATTTTAAGTGCTTTTACCACAATAAAAGAGGTAACTATAGAAGATGATGGATATATTAATTTGCTTATCTGTAGTTATCATTTCACTATATGTAAACATGCAGTCATGTGTCATGTAACTACCAGGATACATACTGAGAGATGCATCATTAGGCCATCTCATCATTGTGCAAACATCATAGAGTATACTTAACACAAGCCTAGAGGGTATAACCTACTACATATGTAGGCTATATGGTATAGCCTATTGCTCGTAAGCTACAACTCTGTACAGCATGTTACTGTTCTGAATACTGTAGGTAATTATAACACAGTAGGAAGGATTCGTGAATCTAACTATACAAAAGGTACAGTAAATGTGCAGTATAATCTTATGGGACCTCGATCATATATGTGGTCTGTTGTTGACCAAATATCTTTATGCAGCATATGACTGTGTGTCAAATCATCATGTTGTACACATTAAATGTATGCAGTAAAACAGTTTTTTTTTTAATTTTTAAAGAAGAAACAGAGCTATGGAAAGCATAGTTGCTATCACAGAGCTTTGTGGTTAGCTCTGAACTTCATGGTCACACATATGGGTTGAATCGTATGTCCACCTCCCAAAAGATATGTTGCACGTTCTAACCCCCAGTACGTCAGAATATAAATTGATTTGGAATAGGGTCTTTGCAGATGTAATTAGTCAAAATTTGGTCATACTGGAGTTGGTTGGGCCCTTAATCTAACATGACTGTTGTCCTTATAAGCAAACAGCTATGTAAAGACAAAAGACTCACAGGGAGAGTGTCATGTAATGATGGAGGCAGAGACTGGAGTGATGCATCTGCAGGCAAAAGAATGCCAAGAACTGATATCTACCACTGGAGGCTGGGAGAGGCAAGGAAAAATCCTGTTCTACAGATAACAGAGGGAGCATGACCCTGCTGACACCTTCACTTTTGACTGCTAGCCTTCAGAACTTTAAGACACTAAATGTCTGTTGTTGTAAGCCACTGAATTTGTGATACTTTGCTGCTGCAGCCCTAGGAAAAGAAAAAATAATATTCTAGAAGAGCACACTAGAAGAGGTGGACATATTTTGGGGAATAAAAGCTGTGCATTTGAGATTTGGTGGATTCCTGCAAAAAGAAAAAGAATTTTTGGAGTTGGAAGGAGCCAGACATTCTGTTAGGGTAATTCCCTAACACATCAAGATATAGAAAGCTCTAGCCAGGGTGAGCATCATAAATGGGTGACTTGTGCAATCACACGGAGTCTGCACTTGGAAGAGCTCTGTCCTTGGTCCTCTGCTGTCACTGCTGTGAAATTCTTAATAATTTTTTAATAAGGGTTTCTGCATTTACATTTCACACTGTATCCTGCAAAATATGTAGGCACTCCTGAGTCCAGTAACAAAGACCGTGTGGTATTAATATAGAAATTGGCTAATAGACTAATAGAACAGTGTAGAGAACCTAGAAATATATGATAGAGATAGGTAGGGAAACGATGGGCATTTCCATAATTGTTGCTGAGACAGTTGGTTATCCATATGGAATAAGAGAAATAATTTGAAACCCAAATTTATACCACAGTAAAAAAAAATCAATTCCAGGAACATTAACAGACCTAAACATAAAAGGTAAAAATATAAAATTTAGAAGGAAATATTTGAGAATATCTTAATGTTCTTCCGCATAGAGAAGATTACTTAAAGATCATGTAGAAGACCAGAAACCATAAAGGAAAATTTCAGTCAATTTGTCTACATTAAAATGATATAATTCTTATTCTAGCTTTTCATCTCCTTTGTGGGACTGTGAGATTTTGACCTGTACTTACAGATGTCTGGGTTCTGGTCCTGGGCTGGCATCTCAAATGGACAGCACCCATGCCATGGCTGAGCTATCTAATTGGCATTCCCTCCTTATTCCTTTCCCTTCTTTTTGGAGCTCTTGCTTTGCATGCCTGAAAGGAGTGGGAGCTGGTGGGGAAGGCTGTTAGTGTCTGAGGGTTCACCGTTGGCCTGACTCATCCAGGTATTTGACTAACATGCAGGGGAAATTGATCTAACAAGTAAATAGACTGAGGGTCATGAAAGGTGTTTCACTGTTGGAGAATGGAATTATGAACATGGAACAGGGAACACTAGAATAAACGTTGCAATGTTTAGTTAGCATCAGAGATTATCAGTGTAAACTCACTGTTTTTAACTTATCTATCTAGACATAGAAGCATGTAGATGTGCTTTTGTGTATAAGTGTGTGTGTGTATACACATAAACACTTATACTTTCTATCTGTGTTTGGTAAGAGGACCCAGAAGCAACAATATCTCAGTAGCAGTGATCCTACTGAATATCCAGATTTTGGTTTTAAATACCATTTTTAAATGCTATTCTCTTTAGAGAAATGGTTATCTCAACAGGAAAAAATATGAGATGAGCCTAGAACAACCAGTTGAGCCAGAAAGTTAAAAAGTGCTCAAGTAAAAATTCCACATGTTGATAAGTCATAGAAGCCAGTTTGAACATGCTTCCATTGGCCACGTCTTGGATAATTTGAGCATAAAAATAAATAATGATAGAAAGGATTGTAAACCTATGAGCAAAATAGGAATCCACAAGTCCATGGTTCTATAAGTAAATTAATTAATTAACTAACTAGAATGGAGAGGAAAGCTCTGGTAGAACACCTACTAGTCAATTTAGATGGAATTAGAGAAACACCACTTGACAAGCATCATAATCACATCTGAGTCAGGTAAGAATCATTAATGGATGCTAAGTCTGGTAGGTGGGTGAGCAGCAGAATATGTACATAATTTCAGGGAATCTCCTCATAAGATACTTGTGAGTGGCTTGTCAATTTAAGAATAACATCTCAATTGATTATTTTTATTATTTTTTTCAAACATTATCAATGTAATAATTTACATTCATTTTCTTAGGATATATATCTTTTTAATGTTAAAAGTTTAAAGCATCTCAATCTGCATAGAATTGAGAAGTATGTAGCAAACTATCTTCACCTTAAGTTAAAGCTACAAAAACTTCTTTCTGTTGGATATCATCCATGACTTCCATGACTAGGCTCTTTCCTAAAATTTTTTATTTTTATTTTTATTTTATTTTTCCATCAGTTATTGGGGTACAGGTGGTATTTGCTTATATGAAAAAGATACTTGCACACACATGTTTATAGCAGCACAATTCACAATAGCAAAATAGTGGAACCAACCCAAATGCCCATCAATCAATAAGTGGATAAAGGAACTGTGGTTGTATATATATACACAATGGAATACTATGCAGCCATAAAAAGGAACAAATTAACAGCATTTGCAGTGACCTGCATGAGACTGGAGACTATTATTCTAAGTGAAGTAACTCAGGAATAGAAAATCAAACATTGTATGTTCTCATTGATAGGTGAGAGCTAAGCTATGAGGATGCAAAGGTGTAAGAGTGAAACAATGGACTTTGAGGACTCGGAGAGAAGAGTGGGAGGGGGCGAGGGATAAAAGACTACAAATATGGTGCAGTGTATACTGCTCAGGTAATGGGTGCACCAAAATCTCACCAATCACCGCTAAAGAACTTACTCATGTAACCAATTCTTTAGTTTTAGAGTGGAGAGCCCTACCATTCACCATCCTAAACGACTGATAAAAGTTAACATCACCAGTAATGGGATAAATCAATGTTGTTTGCATCTTGATAAAATTCATAGAGATAGCACAATATGACCTCCGTGGAATTTCTTTCAAAAAGCATGAATCACAAGAAAATGTCAGATACCCAATTAAGGGACATTCTTCAAAGTAACTGGTCTGTGCTATTCAGAAATATTAAGGTATGAAAATAAAGACAGGGGAACTAATCCGGATTGAAGAAGAACAATGAGATATGAGAACTAACCGTAGACTGGATTCTGGGTCTGTAAAGGACATTACTGGGACAGGTGACAAAGGGTGAATGGTGGTCTTTTCCCTCTGTCTCAGCCCTAGCAGTGGGTTTCTCTTTTAGCTTGAGTCCTGGACTGAAGGAGACATAGAGCAAATCCCCAGCCTACTCATGATGCACATGTATCAGGAGAGAGAAATAAACCTGATAGTTGTTATTCAATTACAAGATTACACCATGCTACTCAGAATGGTGAGCAATTGAAAATGTAGAAATTGTTTATTTCTGGAATTTTCCATTCAATATTTTCTGACGTCAGGACAAAACCTCAGGTAACTGAAATCATGAAAATTAAAACCAAGGATAAGGGTGTATTACTATACACTGTATGATCACAGTATTTTTTATTTTTTAACTTTTTTTTTTTTTTTGAGACGGAGTCTTGCTCTGTCACCCAGGCTGGAGTACAGTGGCAGGATCTCGGCTTACTGTAATCTCTGCCTCCCAGGTTCAAGAAATTCTCCTGCTTCAGCCTCCCTAGTAGCTGGGACTACAGGCACGGACCACCACCACCAGCTAATTTTTGTATTTTTAGTAGAGACACAGTTTCACCATGTCAGTCAGGCTGGTCTTGTACTCCTGACCTCGTGATCCACCCACGCTGGCACCCCAAAGTGCTGGGATTACAGGCGTGAGCCACCGTGCCTGGCTGGTCATGTGTATTTTTAAAAACCAGGTAAAACTAAATAATATATTGTCTCATCACATGTATACTTTCACATGGGATGAAAATTACAGATAACATCAAAGAAAATAATTAACACAAAACTCAGGCTAGCAGCTATTAAAAGAAGATGGGGGAGAAGAAAGAACTGAATTCAAGAAAGACATAAAGATGTTTCAGATATAACATCCAATTTCTTAGCCTCATAGTTGGTACATTCTGATCATTTTATTTTGTCCTTTAAATAACACAGTTCCATTTCATGCAACATTTTATGTAGACTGTAAATCACAATAAGAGAAATAGCAGAAAAGCTTTCTGTACTGAGAGTTTATACATTTGCCGAGATATCTAAACCCCAGTGATTCCTTCATCTTATTTTTTTTTAAATCTTTACTACAATTAGTTTTGTTTTGTCCATCTGGACATAGGCTTTCTTGGAATTTTCCACAGCATTTTTACTGAATAGTATAAATTTCAAGCAATTCAAATTATGCCTGGTTATTCCTTTATTTCCAGGGAAAATCTGTTGTGTTAAGTTTTGCTATTGTTTTTATTTAAAGTTTAATTTAAATTTTTTTTTGTTTGTCTTAAATAGTAGAGCCAGCCTGAAAGAAAGGGTAGAAAGTCAAGTAGTAGTCATTTATTGACCGGGGTTAGCTCCTAATGTGGTGAGGATATGCATACATAGAAACCACTTCAGAAGCCAGATGCGTAAATCACATGCGACTCACATACTCTCTTACCTAAGATCCATAGAGCACTTGCTAGAGCAAATGCAGAAATAATACAAGTGAGAAAAGGTGTAAAGACTTCATAATACGTGGATAGATTTTGTTTGACGGACTGTCTCAGACTAAATGAGTCATATTTTCTGATCTCCAGATATACTTGATTATTTGGAAAAATCACAAACCAAAATACAAGGCAGTTGATTGAAAGTTAAGTTGGTGACACTGACCAAAAGAAAATGCATTTGTTTTCCACCTTGAGGATCATGACCGAGTCTTATTGCCTAAAAAGGACCCAGAGAGCAGACTCTTCAGAAGGGTTTTTAAACTTAGAGTCACATCAGGTTTGTCAACAGCCTCAGAGAATAATGCAGTTATAAGAAGCATTACAACAGCAAGCTAGATGATAAAATAGGGTAAACGTGCTCAGCACAATGGGACAGAATATAAATAACTCTATTACCAAACAAGCAGAAAAGGGCTAGTAATATTTTCCAAGAATGAATGTCTTAAGAGCTCTGGTCAAGCACGTGCTTAAAATGAGAGCTGGTCAGGTCAGCATCTTGGTTGGTGGCTTGATTAGACTGTAATTCAGATAATAAATAGCAGTTCTGACTTGGAAAGCAAATGCTGCCAAGAATTGAAAGGGCTAGAAAGTACTCTTAGAGTGATTGATTCATCTATCCATGTATCCATCTATCCACCTATCCAACCATTCATTCATTCATTCATTCAGTTATTCGCTTCTTAAACATTATCTGAATATATATATAGGACAAACCTTGTGTTAAACTCTAGAGTTTTTTTTAAAAATTTAGTGATGAATTGAGACACTTCTTATCTTCAAAGGGTTCATATTCTAGCACAGCTTTTTCAACTTCAGCACTATTGACATTGTGGGATGGGTAACTCAGTTGTCCAGAAGTCAGAGGCAGGGGGTGGGGTGCTGTCCCCACAGGGGGATATTCACCAGCATGACCTATACTCACAAAAATATAGTAGTAACCCTCTCCCCCAACACATGCAGTTGTAACAACCAAAAATGTCTCCAGACATTGTCAAATATCCTTGATATTTGGGGGTAAGAGCGGGGAGATCGCGCCTGGTTAAGAACCACTGGTTTAGCAGAGGAGGTAAATGTGTTCACAAGTCTTTGAAACAAGGTCTGAAAAGTTCTATAATTAATAAACATTAAACCAATCATGATAACACAATGAAGAGAGAGAGCGAGAGCAAGAGAGAGAGTTCATAAACACTTCTGCCTCCAGGAATTTAGTGAGAATATACAGAGGACATCCCTGAGCTGGGTCTTAGAGAAAGAGCAGACTCTACGATTTTTAGAAGACACGGCTCTGCAAATAGTGAAAATGCAAGGATTACTTTATTCTTTTCCAAGTTAGCCCATTTCTAGTTTCTTTAACCTCTGATTATAAAAAAAATCTAATATACTTGAATATGTTCCAACATGTAGTATAGTGTCTGTAGTGGGTTCTTACAACTTCCTGTTGCCTTATCATCCTTTTAAGTATAAGCTGGACTTTCACATACCAGAAGCAGAGCTCAGTCACCCTTGTCACAGTTTTCAGTTCTACACTACCCCTACAACTTGCTCAATGTAGTTGAGCCAGATGGGACAGCTAGATGCAGCTTGCTAGACCAGCCTGCTGACCCTGACATCCCATGTGGGCTGTGCAGATATGTCATATTGACCAACTCTCAGTCACACTGTTACCTCCTGGAAATCATGCCTGCTTATGGTAAACCCACCAAACAAAACTCCCCAAGAAAAGCCTGTTTGGATAATACCCTAGACCCAGTAAAGGTATTAGGACATGGGTCCCCCTCTCTCTCATTCCCTGCCTGTACTCCCTTACCTCTAAGTTGTGGCCTGTAGGCAAACTGTGTATCCCTCAGGACCTGTAAGTAATAAAATATTTATTTCCATCTTGTATCTCTCCTAATCTTAAAGACTCCAAATTAAAACAGCATCACTGAAATATTTTTAGCTGGAAAGTAACAATCACTCATTCATTCATGGAGCAAACGTTACTGTGTATTGTTTCAGAAGTGCTAGTTTTCTGAAGACTTGAGATGAGAAAATACAATGCCTGCCTTTGAGGATATGAAAGTGTAATGAAAAACAATCTAACCAAAAGATATTTTCCATTTTTTATCAACTTTCTTGCTAAGTAGCATGCAATTCAAAAAGTTAATACCTAATCCTTTCAGTAACTTGCCTGCTGGCTGACTTTGGGGCTCACGGTCTACAAATGATGTAGATTTATAAACATATAGTTATAAAATTTAGTATTAAGCACTTTGGTAATGGTATACATAAACTGTTGGAGACTCTGAGAAAATAGTGGCTGTCCGGAAGGCTTTTCTAAAGGATATTTTTAGTAGAGATGGTCCTAAAGAATAAAGAGAAGTTCATTATTTGAAGAAGTGGTCTTCAGTAGATGGAACAGCAAATAAAAAGTTACAAAATAATTTAGAATGCTCAAGGAAAGGTTAGAATTCACTATAACCAAAGTATTAGGGTTATTAACATGACTAGTATTCTAAGACTCCCTTAGTAGGTGGGAGCAGGTACGTCAGTTTACGGGTAGACATTTATGGGTAAGTACCAACACTGGTGAAATGCAAACACCTCTCTCCTAACACACACACAACACATATGTATATCCTCTTTCTTTCACACAGACACAAACATACTCCTATGGACAAAGAAATGTGACAAAGAATTTCCTTCTCTCAAATATGCTGGATGACTCTATTAGGTTTTCCCACATCGAATGGAGACTTCAGTATTTAGTTAGCGCCCCACGCCTACTGATAATCACCAAGTTGAATGTATATTTTGAAAGTCCCTTTACCTATTCATACTGACAAAAAACAGGCTGATAGATGGAAAATTGGGTTCAATTCGCCTTTGTTACACTTTTGCCTGAACTACAGAACATGATCCCTAAAAACAATTGTAGTGAGATCAAAGAGGGTGCCTGGCTCACTCTAGCAGAGGAAATGACATGGGATTTGTGAAAACTTGTTGATAGGCTGGGCACAGTAGCTCACGCCTGTAATCCCAGCACTTTGGGAGGCTGAGGCGGGTGGATCACCTGAAGTCAGGAGTTCAAGACCAGCCTGGTCAACATGGTGAAACCTTGTCTGTACTAAAAATACAAAAATTAGCCAGGCATGGTGGCACGTGCCTGTAATCCCAGCTACTTGGGAGGCTGAGGCAAAAGAATAGCTTGAACCCGGGAGGCAGAGGTTACGGTGAGCCAAGATCAGGCCACGACACTCCAGCCTGGATGACAAGAGTGAAACTACATCTCAAAAAGAAAAAAAGAAAACATGTTGATACTCACAATGCGACTGGCTTCAAGAAATGAATGGCATTGGCGTGTCCATATAGCACCATGTGTGACACATTAATGTCAATCAAAGTTGCCTACCTTTTCTTATACTGACACAAGAACAATTGGATCCCACAGCATGTGTACATAAGGGACTAAGTAACAGCCGCTTAATATACCACAATGCATGTCATGCAAACAGAGAAAGACTTCCAGAGCCACTGGCATGTTCATTCTCAGAAGCCTGGGGTATCTGGGCATTGCTGCGGGTCTCACTATTTTCCCTTTATGCTTCTCTACACCCAAGCACTCAGCCCCTAAAGATTTGCAGAACCAATATCTCTGGAATCCCAAAAGTATTTGCCTGTCAAGAAAACTAAAGGACAAGAAAGCAACCAGAGCTGGCCTTTTAAAATGCATAAGTCTAGGTAGGGCAAGTGCAGAGAAAAGTGTGGAGCTGCCGCTGAAGGCCAAGGATTCAAGGTTAGAATAATTCTTGACTCTTGACTATGCTGACTCGATTAAAGGAAATAACACAGTTCTGTGATGTGAAGAAACATCCACAGGGTATGGATTGGACTAGCCCTTGTTCCACGAGCCCGACTAAGAATTGCGGGAGGAGCACAATCTTATGTTTATTCATCACTGGCAGATGCTAATACATTTCTGGATCGACATTTGGCAGAAATATGAATAAACACAGAGAATTCACAATCAGATATCAGAGCTAGAAGCTGAATACTACTGATGGATTGATTATGTTTTTGAGCGATTTAGATAATTGGACATACTAAGTACAGAGCTTTCTGCAATGATAATGGACCTGTCCCGTTGTGGTCTATTTAACAAACACTTGGACTATTTTTTTTAAAGCTTGTTTACATTCCTGTACATCCTGGCTTTATTGATATTCTGTCCTTTGAATTACAGTGTCACCCTAGCAACGCTCTAGAGAAAGTTGAGGAGGGCATTATCATTGTTAACCCACATTTCCAAAGTGTATGAAAGCAAACCCCTTCCAGGATGAATCTGGAGCTGATTTTTCTTATTATGTTAGCCCCAAATACACACCCCCATTTGGCTGTTAGTCAAAGGTGGGGTTGGCTGGGAGAAGAATGTCTATATATCTTCTTTCTAGACAAATGGTGTCTTTCTGCATAAATGTTTTACTGCAGATCCTTTTGCCTGACATGCTTGTCCCCGGATATTTCTATGCCTCACTTTCTTTCATTCAGATCTCTGCTCCAATGTCCCCTCTCAGACACTTATCACTCTGTCTCAAGTAGGTCCCAAGAGACAAGAGACAGCCTTATTTGAATCTCCTCATAATTCTCACTCTCAATTGTTATTTCTTGATCATTCGTCTCCCTCCTTACTCTCTGTGAGAGCAAGGATCATGACTAGTGCCTGAGAAGTGTTTGGTGTATGTTAATTATGTATAGAATACGTCTATATAGTGCATATTACGTATAAAACACATTGCCAGACTCTTAGACCCAGTCTTATGCTGCAGAAGATGCTGTTCCAAATTGGGTCCAAGTTTAGTGGGTAATTTTCACCCTATTTGCAATGTGGCACTTAGTGCTTTAAGCAGCAAGCTTGTGTTGGGCCACATTATTTGGGATGTTCATGTCTTTATAGAAATGAACGTCTGGCTCTGAGCAGATATTTATGGTACCCACTAAAAAATTCTCCAGCTCTTCTAGCTTTCTAAGAAGATCTCCCTGCTGACCACTTGAGTACATTTTGCCTAAGAAAGGAGAATTAGCATTGGAACCAAGGCTCTTAAAGTACAATGTAACCTGCAAATGATGTTTATTTTCTGTTTTACCAATCTCACAGATTCATGTGCATCAGTTTTGAACTGAGTAAAATATTTTTCTTAAAATATAATTCAAGTAAAAACGTGCTTTTTCTTTTCTCTGAAATGGTACCCAGGAACCCCGTGAATTATAGCAATACTTAAATAAGTTTTTCATGAAGAACAGATACAATGTCAGATAAGGAATACATAAATAAGATTATTTACTTCAAAGTTATAGGGTTTGATATTTCCAGTCTATATAGAAGTAGAGGATCCCATGTAATTATCAAATAGTCCTAGGTGGCTGTCTCTCCTGGGTATTGGCATAATAGTAGAATGCAAATTCTGAATGACTTCTCTGTAATTCAAAAGCTGCTTTATGAGCCTAATAATGACTTACAGTTCAAATATTTGAAGCTGTAAACAGTAAGAATGAGGAGATTAGACAGTCTTGATTTCTTGGTTTATTTATAACTTCTTTTTGTCTTTTATCTCATGAAACTTTCAGGAGGTTCCTCCTCTGAAGTGGCGGTACCATGTGCAATTTCCTTTTGCAGCAGGGATAGATGGATTGGCCTCTTTGTATCAATTTCATTTTAAATTTGTGGCCCTTGGGCATTTTCAGAATTCAGTCTATTTTTCAATTTTACATACAAAAATAAAATACGGGGAGAAGCCAAAATTCTGTCAGTGTTGACTGAAGTAAGTTGAGAAATTCCCTGAGATTTTGTTTTGTTTTGCTGTTTGTAAATAATCGATTGATGAAAATTGTCTGGGATTTTGAACTTGTGGGGTGGCGATCTCTTAATTTCCATGTCCCTTAGAACTTAGATCTGGTAACGCAGCTTGGGTCAGTCTTTGCTATGATGTTAAGAGGTGAGTTTCAGAATTTTGATTTCTGTCTCTTTTGTTCTCAGTAAAATTTTTAAAAAGTTGAAAATTCCCATTGATTATTGAAAACAACTTGGAAGCTGACACTGCAGAAGATATAGGGCTTGGAAGCTGCCTTGGAAATGAGAAACATTAGCTTGGTTTTTCTTTAGTACTGGCTCCATAATTTGACTATGGTAAGGGATTAAGAGAAAATTGATTAAGGCTGGGTGTGGTGGCTCACACCTGTAATCTCAGCACTTTGGGAGGCTAAAGCAAGTGGATCACCTCAGGTCATGTGTTTGAGACCAGTCTGGCCAAAATCATGGAAACCCCGTCTGTATAAATATACAAAAATTAGGCCGGCATGATGGCCGGGCTACTCTGGAGGCTGAGGCAGGAGAATCGCTTGAACCCGGGAGACAGAGATTGCAGTGAGCCAAGATTGCACTACTGCACCTCAGCCTGGGTGACAAAGCAAGACTCTTTCTCAAAAAACAAACAAAAAAATTTGATTAGAAATTAAAGGAAGGGGTACTGGATAGTCACAAAAATTGTGGGAGTTTAAAAAATAGTGCCTGCATAGAGAGTAGCTGTTTTTACGTAGATTATGTTCATCTGAAGTGATTTGTTCTAAGTTTACTTGGGGTGTGAATAGATGGACCCTGCGGGAAGAAGTTTGACCTCAAACTTAGAGCACAGTCAGTGCAAAACATGAGTGCATCACGTGTAAAATGGGAGTCATAAATACATGTATCTTTCTATACTGATTGGAGGATGAACTGACGTAATATGTGTGAAATTCTTCATACAATGCCCTCACTATTGCCGATTATAATTATTGTTGTGAAAGCCCCATCTGCAACCTGAAGTCTAATGCTTAGGATTACCACTGCTCCACTGCTCAATTAGATTACCCTTCCTTTACAATAGAATTTGTTTATTTTCTGTGTTTGAATAAGATACCTCATATTAAAAGAAAACAGAATCACCCGAAGAAATTATGGATTTGAGAATTATGTTATTTTCCTTGAAATATATTTAACACAGAGAAAGCAACATAAAAATCAACAAAGGGGAAAAAAAATCACAAGCCACACATAAAGACTCTCAAATGAGAATATCTGACTTAAACTTTGAGGAATCATCCTGACTTATTTCATTTAATCGACATTTTTTTTCTCTTTCCCCTAAACATCTGAACTTTACATTGGGTTTAAATATGAATCAATAGAAGATGAATGGAATATTAGTTTCATCTTTTTATCAAACTTTCTCGTTTAACGGTGTTTTCAAAGAATCATTTCTAAAATTACATTTTTTAAGGCAATTTTCCCACTTGTATTATGTTTTTGAAGTTCATTGTTCTTGGGAGGTGAAAGATTCCAAATGCTATAAAGCAAAATGTCACACTGCAAGTTGTAGGCAAGGGTAATAAACTTGACTTTTCCTTGTAGTGCATTTCAATTAGGTACTTTGATACCTGGGGCATAAGGATTACTGCATTTCCTTTCACCAGTACAATTGTTGAGTCATATAACTGTTGAACTATGAGCATGTGAGTATCAATTAATGATACAAAGAAACACATACAAAAGTATGGTCTTCAAGAAAGCAAATTACAGAGATGAGTAATTTTTAAGTTGAATTCTGTCAGTCTTATGAACAATCAAAAATATTTAATTTTCGCCATGTAATTCATCTCATCTTCATTATGGGAATAAAATCTTTTTTATTCTACTTTTAATATAGGCAGGAAATAAGAAACATACTGTGAAGTGCTTCTATTGGGAAAGTCATCATCTGCCACAAAAACATTGATATAAATAAATGGTGGTTTATTAGTAATGTTTACTTAGTGACAATTTCACTTTGAGGCCAAAATACATCTAATTGCCAAAGGGCAGAATATTCTATCAGTGTAAAATCAGGTCAGGAGAAAAGATTTAGGGGGCCTACAAGACTTTCCAATGGAATGATCACTTAATGACACTCAGTGATACTCTGGACAAAGAAAGTGAATTCACTAACTGATAAAAATGAAATTGTATAAAAACTAACTTGTAAAGTACACAAGTCAATGAGCAAAGCAGCTTTAATAGAAAATGGGAAAAAAGTTCATCTTATGATTTACATGAGGGATTAATAATAAAAAATCTCTTTCAAAAGATGAGGCATCTGATGTAATTTTGTATCTCAGGATTATAAGATAAAATGCACAATGAAAATTCATTTAAAAATTTGCTTACATAAGATGGGTCACAATCATGTAATACTTTCCGATCCATATAACTGCAACATCAGAAACATAAAGCTTATGAGTCTCAAATATTAAAATGATAGAAGATTCAGGAGTCTACTGAATACTCGTCCAATAAATGGAAAACTCCCAAAGTTGCAGAAACTTTAGAAAAGTTACTTCATTGTGTACAAATAAAAATATGAACTCATTTATCTGACTCAACCAAATGACCAAAATCACACTGTCTACATATACAAAGAAATCAAGGTTCTCTATGACTTTTTTCGGTCTTTAGACGTAATGTTGGTATCCTTGTCAGATTCTCCAAACCACTATCTATAGGTCAGAGAAGTTGACTCATTATAAATTTAATGAGTTAGATTTATATAGCATTTTCTCAGTTTTCATAGCACTAAAACTTCAATATGATGTCATTTCATCTTTTTTTTAATTTTGAATTTTTGTGAGTATATAGTAGGTATAAACATTTATGGGGTACATGAACTATTCTGATACAGGCATACAATGTATAATAGTCACAGTCACATCAGGGTGACTAGGGTTCCATTACTTCAAGAATATATTCTTTTTTATGTTAGAAACAATCCAGTCACACTATTTTAGTTATTTTAAAATGCATAATAAACTATTCCTGACTGTAGTCACCCTATTGTGCTATCAAATACTAGATCTTATTTTATCTAACTATATTTTTGTACTCATTAATAATCCCCACTCCCCTCCTACCCACTACCCTTCCCAGCCTCTGGTAAACATTATTCTATTTTCTATCTCCACCAGTTCAATTATGTTAATTTTGAGCTTACACAAATAAGTGAGAATATATAAAGTTTGTATTTCTATACTTGACTTATTTCACTTAACATGATGACCTCCAGTTCTGTCTATGTCGTTGCAAATGGCAGGATCTCATACTTCTTTAATGGCAGTATAGTACTCTATTGTGAATATGTACCACACTTTCTTCATCCATTCATCTACTGATGGACCAAATCTTGGTTATCCTGAACCACTGGGAACCAGCCCAACCCTGGACGTGGGTGCCCCGTGTCCAGGCAGTGAGGAGGGACGAGAAAAGAAATAAAGACACCAGAACAGAATTTTACAGCATGGGTCCAGGAGTCCAATGCACTCTCAGGGGTGATCTGAGTTGGCATTGAGCTGTGGGCTTTGTGAGCTTTTATTGGGTGTATTATCTTGTTAATCTTGCAGGCTGTGGGGAGGAGGGCTAAGGAGAAAGATAGCCAGAGGAAGAACATGTGTCTGCAGCATTCAATAGCAAACGTGGTTCTCCTAAGAAATCCTAAGGACACTGAGATTTTACTACCCATTGTCTAACCAGGTGCTTTGGCAAGAGAGGTGCAGCGCATAAGGCACCATAAGGTCTGACCACACACAATGCATCAAGGGGCTTTTATCTCCTGAGCATTGTGGACATAGAGCAATCGGAATTGCTCCATATTCTGTGAACGTAGGCAGAGCCTGTGGTGCGCCGGTGATCTCTGCCCTGTAAGGCCTTCTGGCCTTATCAGCTCCCATCTGCAAAGATCCTCCCCAGTCTTGTGAGCAGAGGGTGCTTTTCCTTCCCAGAGTCTTTTGCCTAAGTTCCCTTTAGGAGATCTTCACACAAACTCCATGTTGGGAAGAGTTGTGGGACCGGAGCAGTTTTTTCTGCTCTGCAGCCGCACCGCAGTGTTCCGCGGTTACAGAGCGCTCTCAGATGGTCTTTACCATAGGCCTCCTGCTACTGCTGGATCTCTGCTTTTGTTTTACTGCACCATAGTTTGGATATGATCCGTGGCACAAATTTCAGTGTACAAAAAGCAAAGCAAGCTTGTAATCATTTAACTGTAAATAACATAGGTCTGCCCCGGCCATGTCTTCCCACACTGAACAGTGCTCCAATACACACGGGAATGCAAATATCTTTGATATTCTGGTTTCCTTTCTTTTAAGTATATACCTAGCAGGGGATTGTTAGGGCACCTCTAAACTGTTCTCTGTAGTTGCTGTACTAATTTGCATTCCCACCAAAAGTGTATGAGGATTCCCTTTTCTTCACATTCTTGTCTGCATTTTTTATTGCCTACCTTTTGGATAAAAGTCATTTTAACTGGAGTGAGCTGGTATCTCATCATAGTTTTGATCTGCACTTCTCTGATGATCAGTGATGTTGAGCAACTTTTCATATACCTGTTTGCCATGTGTATGTCTTTTGAGAAATGTCTATTCAGATCTTTTGCCCACTTTTAAAGCAGGATATTAGCTTTTTTTTTTCCTATAGGGTTGAGTTTCTTATATTTCGTTTCATCTTTCAAACAACCTCATGAAAGAGCTGGCATTAGCATTAGTGGCAGCCTTTAAATAATGGAGAAATGAACTTTATAGACTGCAGTGACTTGTCCAGGACCATGAAATTAGCAAGAGTCAGAGCTTTTTACATGCAGGTTTCACGTTACCATTAGAATGCTGAAACACACACACACACACACAAGTAACGAAATAAAATGTATGAAATTCTGATCTGAACTCCTTGCTTTTTCTGAGCCTCCATTTGGAATGTTGTTGCATTGATATACATGGGCATTTTAAAATGCTTGATTTTTATACTAAATTAATTTCTTTTTTTGTAAAACTTTCAATGAATATTGTATGAACCTGAGGCAAAGATGCAGAATCAGTTTTAAGATTATTTTGCATAACATATTTGCACAATGTTAGTAATACTACCCAGAAGGGAAAAGAGCATTGGATAACATGGTGTGCTACCTTTCAAGATTTTAGCTTTGCCTGTTTTTGGTGTCATATACAACCAGCAAGGCCATCTTTTAAAATTTAAATACCTCATACACATTAGCTGAGGGAATGATGAATTCTATTTTCAAAAAAGTACAGTCGGTTTCACATGCCACTTCTGAACCATTCCTTAATTGCCTATCTAAGAAAAGATTCAATTGAAAAAAAAAAGGATAAATTTAAAATTGAATAGCTGGAGAATACTTAGATATGTAGGTGATACTGAATAGAAATATCTTTTTGAAAATATAAATGTGCCTAATTGTATTAACCATGAGTTTTTATTTAAAAAAAAAGGAAAGAAAAGACATCAATTTTTGGCATCTAGAGAAAAAAATTTACCTTGGGGCAGATTCTGCCTTTCTTATGCAAAATAGTGGGGCTGAAGGGAATATGTCGGAGGAAGATTTTCCAAGAGCCAGGTCAATACTAATTGTTTCTTTCCTCTGTCTAAAGAACTTATGCTCATTACTTGGATGTCTCTATTGTCATTACCAACGTAAGGAAGGACAGAATAGAGTAACTGTGTGGCTAGCCTATGTTCTCCTACTACTCACAGCCTTCCTTCACAACATTTATTTAATGCAATTTCTATGACATAATTAATTGTTAATTCATTTGTTTCCAGATGAAATGTATTTCTGACCACTGTACCTCCAGTAAGGAAAACAAATATCTGTTTAATGAATGATGTGAATTGTAAACTAAGAATAAAATCCTAAGCCTTCCACTGAGTAAATGGACTAGCCCCTGATCCTCAGCCCCCTGCTGCCCACCTTGCCCCATTGACCAAGGGGATTCCACAGAAACCCTAAAAATTGAGTTCCTGGTCACAACAGGAAGGGAGACCAGACCTGCCTCCTTGTACTCTCTCCCATTTGGAGTTTAGACACAACGCTGGCCAGCATTCATGTTAAAATAGAGATCCCAACACTGATAAAGCACACTCTTTGTGACAATAAGATACCAAGTTATAAGCAAGACATAAGGCCATGCCAGGCAAGGGTTTAGCCATGCCTGCAGGTCATCAGTCTGGTGAAAAAGGTTTTTCTAAGCCAGTATGTTGTGGCTGATTCTGACATCGCATTCCTATCTTAACTTACACATTCCTTTCTGCTGACTCCGTTTTAGGCAGAGCCTTACTCCTTCAACCAATTGCAAATTAACAAGTCTCTGAATCCACCCATATCCTGTAAGCGCTCCGCTTCAAGATATCCTGCTTTTTTGGGGGGGCTAAACCAATGTATATCTTCCATGTATTGATTCATATCTTTGCCTGTAACACCTGCCTCCCTAATATATATGTATAAAACCAAACTAATCTGACTGTCTCAGGACCACTTACTCAAGGCTTCTTGGGTTTGTGTTTTCTCCAGGCCACAGTCATTCAATTGGCTCAGAATAAATATTTTAAATGTCTTTAAAACATTTTACAGAGTTTGGTTTTTCCATGAACAGAATGGAATCATCATAATGACTGTTTACAGAATATCTGCTTTCTATTGTTTTAATATTGTTATTATTGAGACGGGTCTCGCTGTCACCTACGCTAGAAGTGCAGTGACGTGATCTCAGTTCACTGCAACCTCTGCCTTCTGGGCTCAAGTGATCTTCCCATCTCAGCCTCCTGAGTAGCTGGGACTACAGGCACACACCACCATGCCTGGCTAATTTTCTTTTGTATATTTTGTAGAGATGGGGTCTCACCATGTCGCCCAATTTCATCTTGAACTCCTGAGCTCAAGTGTCTGCCCACCTCAGCTTCCCATAGTGTTCGGATTACAGGTGTAAGCCACTACACACAGTCTATTTATCTTTTTTTTTCTTTTTTGATTTTTGTGTTTGAGACGGAGTTTTGCTCTGTCACCCAGGTTGGAGTGCAGTGGCACGATCTCAGTTCACTGCACCCTCCGCCTCCTGTGTTCAAGCAATTCTCCTGACTCAGCCTCCTAAGTAGCTGGGATTACAGGAGCCCACCAGCATGCCCGACTCATTTTTGTATATTTAGTAGAGACAGGTTTTCACCATGTTGGCCGGGCTGGTCTGGAGCTCCTGACCTCAGGTGATCCGCTCCCGTTGGCCTCCTAAAGTGCTGGGATTACAGGGATGAGCCACCACACCCAGCCCTATTTATGTTTTTATTGAAAGTTCTGTTTAATTTTTAATTATCTTCTCTCAATCATTATCACCACCATTGACTGTCTTTTTTCTGTCTTATTCATCCCTTTATGTTGGTCTGTGGTCATTATTTCTAAATATGTGAAGAATAGCCATTCTTCACATTCCATAGGTAAACTCTAAATGTTTCTTATGAGTCCTTAAACAGAGTGTTTTAAAATTCCCAAGTTATCCTCCTCAAGAGTGGGGTTAATTTCATTCTATCCTGGATTGTGTAAATACTAACCTGAAAACAGCATGTCCTCCCTCAGTACAGACCTGGTCTTAAAATATTTCCAGGCATCAGCAGCACAGTCTAGAATATTGTTTAAAATCATCCACACCCCCTACAACATGGTCTAAAGGGATCTTAGCCTCTAATTCCCATTTAGTACATTCCACACCATTGAGTGCAACCTAAGCCTGTAGTAAATTGTGCACCAAGAAGACCTAAGGAAGCAATTATTTCATTTTATGCACTTTTTCAATTATTATGCTCCCCGCACAGTCAGGGGTACAGTTCTCTGAACTAAAAATGGCAATGTCTTTATTTCCCATGATTTAGAAAACTGGTCAACCATAATGTTGAACTGCATTGACTCTCTGAGTCAGGAGGAAAGCCTTTTTTACCAGCTTGGAGGTGTGGCCTCACAGTCAGTGAGATTGTTAAAGGTGAGCATTAAGGACTGTGCCAGACTTCTTTCATATACTTATGGGAAAAAAATGCAAAAATATATATATATTTAAATATTTGATATATATTTTAAAACACAGTACGAAAAAACAACAACAAAAACCAAACAGCTTGGTTTCCACCTTCACTGAAATTCCACCCAGCACATACCCTGGAAAGAATGATCTTGTAGATGCTGCTAGCTGGAAAGGTATTTGGAAAAATATCCATGCCTGGAAGTTTGGAAATTTGGTTAAGTGCATGAAAATCATTATTAATATTAATAGTAGCCCCAGGTATTGGGCTCCTACTACGTGCCATCAACACTCTAAATGCAATAGCTCTTTTAATGTAATCTTTTAAACAAGTCTAAAAGGGGACATTATGAAGATTGGAGAAGTTTCTGGAGTCCACACAGATAGAAAATTTCCAGAGACATGGGATGAGAACTTTATATCTGAATTTTCCAAAGTTTGTGTCTCTTGCTACTTTATACCAATGCTTCATTCCCAATAGCAGCTATTTCTACAGATATAAAAACAAAAAAATCCCCACACAACTGATTTGATAGCATGGATAAATGCCACTGCTACTGAATTTCTATGTATTAAAATACATTAAACTATATTTGACTTTGTGTATCCCTGGGGTTAGGGAAAAGCTGTTGTCAGGAGGAGTGCAAGGAACTACGGATGTAGAGTTTTTGCAGTGGGAATTGGGTAGATGGCACAGTACTGAAGGATCATAATAACTAGTATCTCGAGCATTTTGTAGGCACTTACTATATGCCCAATACCACCATACATGTTTTTGTGCCTCCTGCAATTAATTTTTAGTACAAACCTACAAGATGCCAATTCATTCATTCATTGGACAAACATTCCTTCATTGAACAAATAATGAGTAAGTACTATATCCCAAAAACTCTTCTAAGTGTCAGGAAAATAGGTGTGAAAAAGCAGAAAGAGGCCTGGCTTACCTTTCAAGTGAGGGAGATGGAGCATAAACAGGTAGAAAAATAGTCAATCAGATTATATAGGATAGTTGGATGGTCTCTGAGAGAAAGTAAACCCGGTGATGTGCCAGGCAATAACTAAGAGAAAGCTAGTTAGATGGTCTGTCTGAAAAGGCTTCATTGGGTGACAGCTGAGCTGAAGTCAGGAAGTTATAAGGACCCAGCTGTAAGAAGAGAGTAGATGGTTTCAGGCACCAAATTGTTACTGGCAAGGGATCCCAATCCAGACTCCAAGAGAATGTTCTTGGATCTCACACAACAAAGTATTTGGGGCAAGTCCATAGAGTAAAGTGAAAGGCAGTTTATTAAGAAAGTAAAGGAATAAAAGAATGGCTACTCCATAGGTAGAGCAGTGGTATGGGCCACTCAGCTGCTTTTATTTATTGTTACTTCTTGATTATATACTACACAAAAGGTGGTTACTCACTAGTTTTCCAGGAAAGGAGTAGACAATACCAGAAGCTGAGGGTTCCTTTCTCCCCTTTTCAGAATGCATTGGGTAACTTCTTGACATTGCCATGGGGTCTGTAAACTTTCATGGCACAGGTGGGGTGTCTTTTCGAACGCAAATTCATTATAATTAGCATATAATGAGCCATGAGGACAGTCAGAGGTCACTCTTGTTGCCATCTTGGTTTTGGTGGGTTTTGGCCGGCTTCTTTACTACGACCCGTTTTATCAGCAAGGTCTTTATAACCTGTAACTTGTGCTGACCTCCCATGGCATCCTGTGACTTAGAATGCCTAACCTCCTGGGAATGAAGCCCTGTAGGTCTCAGCCTTGTTTTACCCAGCCCTTATTCAAGATGGAGTTGCTCTGGTTCAAATGCCTCTGACAACACCATATGAGAAGAATGAGTTTAGTGTGCTAGAAAATGGGAGGAAAGCCAGTGCAGCTGGAACCATATCTAGGAGGGTAAGAGAGGCACGAAGGCCAGATCATTCTGTAGTCTTATAGGCCCAGATGGAGATTTAGAGTTGATTCTGAGTGAATGCAAACTCATCAGAGAGTCCTGTGCAGGTGAGTGACATGATCTCATTTAACATTTCCAAAGATCATTCTGACTGCTCAGCAATGTCCAGTGGGGAAGGTGAGGGAGCCAGTGGGTTGGCAAAAATGAAAGCTGGGAAATGGGGGACAAAAGCATGGATTTCTATGAGAAGCTGACTTGTTTTAGGGCAGGACCTTGAAAGTAAGTGCTGTTATTATTCCCACTTTATAAAGGAAGGCATTGAGACTTGGAGTGATTTAGCGTTTGCTTGAGGTCTGACAGCTGTGGGGATAGGGGTACTGAGATCAGAACCTCATCAGTCTGACTCCAGAACCCCAGCTCTTACTTACTGTACTGTCTCTCTATGGAGCATGGAGAGAGCCATTTCTGCTTCTTGGAATTCCTTTTTGCTGAGAACGCTATCAAACCGCACAGAGGAGGATGTGGCCATAGCATTAGTTTTAGCATCTAGCAGGTGATAGATATTAACAATAATTAGAACATTATTTCCATTTATTGGCTAATGAACCAACCTCAAGCATATTCAATTGCACAGAAATTGTTTTTCTGATGCATTCCCCTTTCAACAAAGCTTCTCTTTATTAGAGACAAAGGGTAACCTGATCTTTTAGACAGCACACATATTCGTTCTCCAGAAAAATCAACGATTTTGATGACTAGGAAGTGGAGTACTGCATATGTACCACCAGCCCAACTACAGACAAAGCTGAGTAAAGCTGACTCTGAAAAGTCTTAAGTGCCTAGAGAAAAAAAGGAATTGACTCTAACAAAACGTGCCTCACACCACATGATGCAACTCTCATTATTCACACAGAAGGAGGCTTCTAACCTCCAAATTCATATTCTTCATTTCCTATGCAGTGGTCCTTCAATTTCCCAGCCTCCAGGTCTTCTGGGTCAGATCCCCTTAAACTCTGGCATCCAGAGCTGGCTACATACGCCATTGACCTCTATACTTCTCTTAACCAATCACTCTACCATTCTTCTAAGTGAATGATTCATTTCTGCAAATACAGTGCTTTCTGTAAGCCTCCAAGAAACAGTTAATGCTGGTGATTAATTCCCTTTCCTACATACTCACTTCAAAGACACTCACCCTTAGTGAGCTCTGTAGTTTATTATCTCTTCTTTTGAAGCTAGCAACGTTTAGTTTGCTTTAAGATAATAGTTCTCTCTCTTGAATATTAATGAAGAAAATCAAGTTTGAAACACATTAGGGTAAGTGACATAAAAAGCAATCAAAAATGTATCATATCCCTGATTGTTCCACCACATTATTTGAACAGGAAGGTATTTATCGAGTACCTACTGTGTGCTAATCTCTGTAACTTACACGAAACACATAGTAATTCCTACTCGAATTAGAAAAAAATCTCATTTAGACTTAAGAATTAGAATATACATTTTAATTGATAATTAAATGCATTTTACAGTATGTACCAATTTAAGGGTATAAACAATTGCTTCATCAGGGATAACTCTTAATGGAGCTGAGACCAAATTGGGACTGTCAAAGAAGACTGGGAATAGGCAGGCACTACTAACTTCTACCTTGATTCAATATCTCCCTTTTCTATTTAGAAAGGGAAATCCCAGATAGAGACAGTATTTTCCTTAAAGCGAGGCCATGTAACTATGTTTCGTTTACTGAGAAGTAATGTACGCAACTTTCTGATGAAGTTTTAAAAGGAAGTTGTGGCCAGGCCCAGTGTCTTCCAGCACCTTGGGAGGCCGAGGTGGGTAGATCACTTGAGGTCAGCAGGTTGTGACTTGCCTGGCCAACATGATGAAACCCTGTCTCTACTAAAAAATGTAAAAATTAGCCCGGTGTGGTGGCAGACCGCTGTAATCCCAGCTACTTGGGAGGGTGAGGTAGGAGAATTGCTTGAACCCGGGAGGTGGAGGTTGCAGTGAGCTGAGATCATGCCACTGCCCTCCAGCCTGAGCCACAGAGCGAGACTCTGACTCAAAAAAATAAAAAATAAAAAAGAAAGTTTTTTGCCCTCCATCTCCTCTTTTTCTCCATCCAAAAGGCTGGAATGTGGACACATTGCTAATAAGCTGGTTTGACCATGAGAAATGACAACATTCTAGGAGGTGACGGTGCAGGCAGTTGGGAGTCACCCAGATCCCTAAGTGAATGCTCTTGCAGAAGTGCAGCTTCTGAACCACCCACCTGTCTCCAGATTGCTACAGGAGAGATGAACAAAACTCCTATAACAGAGCCACTGCCTTTGCGTGCCTCTAGATTATATCGACTTAGGCAGTACCCTAACTAATAAAAGGATTCTGAGATGAGACGTTCAGCTAATTCTCATTGGTTTGTATTTAGATAAGTGAAATGGAAGCGGTAGAATGAATTGATGTCAAGAGTTAGGAATACTAAAGCTGAGATAGCAACAGGACCTAAAAAGCTATTAAATAAAGCAAATTACTTGGCTAGAGGACCTACAAACTTCTATCCTGAAAGAAGAGAAATAAAGAGTGAGTAGGGAAGAGGAGAAAGAGGAGGATGTAGTGATGGAAAATTATTTAGAAAACCACTGTGTGCAATTTACTTTGTTTGCAGTGGAGGAACTACCAGATTATGGACAAAACAGTAAAATAAAATCATCCTTCCCTGGCAGTTGTCCAAGGTAACTGCCACCACCTGACTGTCTTGTAGGTGGCATGTTCACGTCCTGGTGGAGAAGATTTCTTGCAAGCAGAACACCTCATTCTTGCTTGACTTGGGCAGTGAAAGCATGGTTAAGAGCTCAAGAGCAATGACAGGGAGATGAGCTTGCCAAGAGATTTTGATAACAGACCAAAGATGTGGGCCTCTATAAAATATGAGAAGCTCTGAAACAGTATCTTGGTTTAGGAACTTGCAGAATCAGAGCAATTTCTCAGAGTGCTTTATTAATCTAACAAATCTGTATTTAAGTTTTACTGCATCGCAAGCATGTTGAGATTAATCCGACTGTGGGAATATAGAATGTATAGCAACTTTCTCAATAAAATCATCACGTCAGAAGTGGGTGAAATGGGCATCCATGAACTCTGAGGCAGGGGTAATTGAAAAGCTGAAATTAAAATAAAAAGTTTAAGAAACAGTCATGTTTATTTTAATCTAAAATGTTTTCAGTAACTTCCAATTGAACACAATTAATGCTGTAAGAAGATGTGTCATATTTTTACAGCATTTGTTCCCTATCTGGCACATTTTCCTGTGTCCTGAGTCCCAGGAGGCACCTTTGATGTTAGGGGCAAGTGTGAAGTATAAAAGAGCAAAGTGAAAAATGGAAATATGATGGCTCTGTGGCTGTCAGTCTTATTTTCACATTATTTTTTCTAGGAGCATTTGTTGTCTTCACAACTGTCAGGTCATCAAAATATCTTAAATAGAGGCTGGTAGTGGTGGCTCACGCCTGTAATCCCAGCACTTCGGGAGGCCGAGGCGGGCAGAACATGAGGTCAAGAAATTGAGACCATCCTGGCCAACATGATGAAAGCCCGTCTCTACTAAAAAACACAAAAATTAGCTGGGCATGCTGGCATGTGTCTGTAGTCCCAGCTACTCAGGAGGCTGAAAGGAGAATCACTTGAACCTGGGAAGAAGAGTTAACCGTGAGCCGAGATCACGCCACTGAACTCCAGCCTGGTGCCTGGCAACAGAGTGAGACTCTGTCTCAAAAAACAAACAAAAAAAACCCCAAAATATCAAATAGAAAAAGTTAGTTGACTGCCCCTGCTGTTTTTCTAGTTAGGCTAGTTATCCTAATAGGTCTTTTGGGAAAGAGACATTTAGATGGTACAGTGGGTTGATGTAACCCTAGCTCAGAACCTCAGAATGCAACCTTCTTTGGAAATACTACCTTTGCAGATGTAATTAGTTAAGGTCATTTCATCTGCTGAGTTAAGATGGGTCCTAAATCCAGTGATTGGTATCCTTATAAGAAAAGGAGCGGAAATACAGAGAAAAGAACAGAGACAGCGACCTGGGAGGAAGGAGGAGTGAAATAGAGGTGGTGACGGGAGTGAGGTCTGGATAAGACCAAGAATGCCAAGGCTTGTTTCGAGCCATGAGAAGTGAGGAGAAGGTGAGCAAGGATTATTCCTTGGAGCCTTAGAAAGAACACGGCTCTTCCCACATCTTCCTTCCAGATTCCAGCCTCCGGAACTGTGAGGCAATATGTTTCCCTAGTTTCCTGCCACTCAGTTTGTGACAATTTCTTATAGCAGTCCAGGGAAACTAATACAGATGAGCAGAATAAAGGATTGGCCTGGAGCCTCCCAAGAAATAACCCAGTTGTCAGCCAAAGGGGTTTCAGGTGTGAGACTGTGCGGTCTTGGACATTGTAACAAACAGAAATAAAGAGGTTAGTTACAGGCAATCTCACATACATTTTCAATTAATCAGAATAAACAAATGCTAACCTAATAGAACTGGGGAGTAGGAAGAAGCAAAAATATAACAGCAGGGACTGAGAAGAAGAATTCTGCATTGAGGATTTTAAAAATCACCCTACTAGGCCGGGCACAGTGGCTCACGCCTGTAATCCGAGGCAGGTGGATCACCTGAAGTCAGGAGTTTAAAACCAGCCTGGCCGACATGGTGAAACCCCGTCTCTACTAAAAATACAAAAAACTATCCAAGTATGGTGGCAGGTGCCTGTAATCCCAGCTGCTCAGGAGGCTGAGGCAGGAGAATTGCTTGAACCTGGGAGGTGGAGATTACAGTGAGCTGAAATGGCGCCATTGCGCTCCAGCCTGGGCAACAAGAGTGAAACGCCATCTCAAAAACAACCGCTCCAAAGATTCGGAGGTTCCTTACCTGGGACAGAAGTCAGAGGGAGCGCACTGCAGAACGAGGGAGATGGGTTCATCCTGAGCTTTGAGGTACGTGTGGGACTCTCAGAACTATACTCTTGGTGGGTTACTTTAACTTTGTTTTAAACAAATTTTAGAGTCTGTGGTCTTTCAGAGGGCTCAGGCAGACACCATTTTTAAAGGCATCAATTATATTTTAAAAATAAATGGCAAAATTATGTTTTTTAAGTAGTGGTTGCTTTTCAGTATTTTATTTAACAAGCTATATATTTGTTTACGTGCATTTGAAGATAACTTCTACATGAGGTTTTAAAGAATGTTAGCTCCAAGTTACATAATCCTGCTGTGAGTGTCTTGTTCTGTCTACTGTCACCCCACCAGGACCCTGTTTAAGACCTTTCTTCCTAAGCAAATTTAAGGTCAGAATCAGGTTGTTGCCTCTCTTTGTGCTCCCTTCTATCCTTATTCCAACCATGATCCCGCATGAGATTGGGCTAGAAGGAAGAGGACGTTTGGCTACCATTTATGTGTATAGAACTACCTCCTTTTTTTCTGGGTCACTTCACAGAACTGTAACTTTAGCTGGCAGTTACAGATCTCTAACTAGAGATCAAGCCATGGTGACCTTAAATAAGTATTGTTTTAATAGCTCAACTTGATCACACACACACACACACAAATTGTTTTGGTGCTAAAAAGTCGCAGCAATATTTTCCCAGGAAGAAAATGTGTTTTCAGCCAACAGCCAAATGGAAACCTACATTAGCAGATAAAGTACTAATCATCTCAACTCTAGGACAGCTATTTTTGTCAAAGACAAATTCCTGAATAAACAGAGTTCAGTGGTGTACTCACAAATAGTCTATTCACATGAGAAAACCAATCACAAGAGATCTTTCAGGAAAATTGGCAAAGTCTGGCTAAGCAAGCTCCAGGCCTCTGCCTACCTGCAAAGTGAATCATTCGTTATCCCCTTGAGAAGGTACAATCTTCAGCTGAGGGCAAGGGTCAATAGCAATGCTGTGTGATGGAGGCCTACGTTTATGGCTATATGCACTTTCTACCTGGTCTATGAATAAAAAGGCAGAGCTATCTCAGCATTATCATTCCCCTGACCTTCATGAGTGGAGCCGTCCCAGCAGGGAAAAAAAAAAAAAAACAGCGGGGGAAGAGAAGGGAAAATTAAAATGTTAAAAACTATATTATAGCTCATTTGTGACCTTTAAGAAAAAATTAGACTTGAGAATGTTAGGTTGGAGTGGATACAACAAAGTCTGACAGATGTAAAGTTATAGATTTCTTTTTTTTTTTTCCCGAGTAGCTCTCTACCAAAATCTTAAACAATAAGCAGACCCTGTGCATTTCTTGCTAGCTGACAGCAAAGACAATCGAGAATTTTGATCACTGCTGAACTACTGGAAGAAATTTGCCTAGAATTTC
This sequence comes from Cacajao melanocephalus, assembly GCA_963573385.1. Taxonomy (NCBI): domain Eukaryota; kingdom Metazoa; phylum Chordata; class Mammalia; order Primates; family Pitheciidae; genus Cacajao; species Cacajao melanocephalus. The sequence continues at coordinate 124,802 of CAUYLG010035228.1, forward strand.
TGAGCATTCCTCTCTTGTCTGAACGATTTGCAGGGTTTGTCAAAGAGTCAGTTCCTATTAATAAGGCGATGCAGAATGCCACAGACCAAAAGCTACGCAACAAAATCCTTTTTCCTTAAATTCCATGTTGTTGGTTTGTTAAGTGAATGCACTAAGACGAGCAAACATTTGAAGCCACCAGTGTTATCATAAGACTGTTTCAAAAAAAATCTGTTAGAAATGATGACAAGTGTCAATATATTCCAACAACCTAGAGCATTCAAATTTAAAAACCAAAATATGATTGTTGTTAGGGCAATACGCCGAACCCTGAAGACATACTGCTGTTATGTGTAGGATGAAAGGATTTTATTGTCCCCAAGAAAGGAGCCCTTAGGTTTTCTAGGTATCTTCATCCTTGACAATAAACAAACTAGCAAACAAACAAATCCACCCAGGGTTTTATGACAATTAAGCATTTCTTCTCTCTAAACAAAATGATCTTTCTACTTGGTGAAGGAGGAAAAAAAATAGATTTTTTTTTCCACTTTCTTTAATATCTTTGGGTAATCAACATTAGCTCATGCTGCTTACTTTAATTCTCAAACATTTTATATTCTTTATTCACTAAAGGGTGTTTTATTAGGTTACTGATATTTTTTAAAGAGTCATTTAATTTCTACCATTTTTGCAGATTGGATCATCACAAACAAATATATTTAACCTCTAGGTTTAAACTTGAAGTAAAGGTAATATTAGAGTAATATTTTTAGATGATGTACTGACTGCACAGAAGAAACATCATTAAAGGTCAGTTAAAATTAATATGGAGATTACCAAGTGTCAGAAGTTATTTTGCAGAAGTTGCAGAATATGTTTAAAATCTGATTTTGTGGAATATCTATTACAAATGAGAAAAAACCTCAGTGGTTTTTGCAGAATCCCATTTTCTTAATAGGAAATTGATGAATGACAGCATCTGGCAGGAAGAAAAAAGCATATGGTCTAACTAACTGTTTCTATAGAGGTTAAAAACAGCTTGGAATTTCTCTGGTTGCTGTTTTGATTGACAGACCATCAAATAAATCATTCACTTTTCTTCCCCCTCCAGTGGTCCCATGTACTGACAAAGACACAAGGGGGAAATCAGCGGTGTGGTGCATGATAAATTAGACATGCAATGCCCATTAACATAAATAGATTTTTTTGCACCTAATTCTCTACACACCGTGCAAAAATCTACCCGCAGGACATGGAGTATGCATGTTTTCTTGTTCCTTCTATTTATAATTTTTAATTATTAATTTAATATATAATTGGTTTCTTTAGAGAATGGAAAGCCTAGTAGGTTATCTAAAACACTGTATCAGAGTCTTGGGGCTTGATGCTGCAAAAAGATGGGCTGATACTGAAAGATGTTATGGTATGTAATACAAACAATGAAAATTAGGCTGAGAGGTCTTGAACGGAGTTAGGCTAATTAAACAATTCTCAGTGTTTAAATTCTTGCTATCTTCTCCGGGGTATACTGCCAATCATCTCATCTTGGGGGATTGCTCTGGTTTGCCCTCACCTCCAAGCCCAATTAATAAATGTAACCCTCAGACAACTTATCAAATGTTTTTACTATACAAACAAAAAATATTTTGGTATTTTCGATTCACTTAATTTCTGTCTCTCTTCTTTTTTCAAAGTCAGTTTTAATACTCATAAGAGAGTAGTGCTAAAAGGAGGAAGCTTGCTTCCTCTAATCATCACATGTCCTAGAATCTCTCCTTCCTCATTCCTCTGGTTTCAGCCCAGCCTTTGTCTGTCCACCTACAGTGACCAGAAACTTACCATCTCATGAAGCAGCTTATTCTGTCACTGAACCAGTTCTATTATAGCAGCTGACCTTCAAGATGGCCCCAGTGATCCTCTGTTCCTGGTATTCATGATCTCATACAGTTATCTCCACCCCCCAACACTGATAGGGCTTACCTGTGTACCAAGATATTGTAGAAGCAATGGTGTGTAACTTCCAAGACTAAGTCACAAAAGATAATACAGTTTGTGACCTGCTTATCTCTTGGATCATTAGTTCTTGGGGAAGCCAGCTTCCATGGGGTGAAGACACTCATAACCCCAGGAGAGGTCCTTACGTGGAACGCCACATGTAGAAAGAGGCTTCCTTCCAGAAACCAGTAGCCACTGGCCAGCCATATGAGCTAGCCACTTAGTGGATCACCCAGTCTCAGTTAAGCCCTCAGGTGACAACAGCTTTGGCCAGCAACTTGACTGCAACTTTGTGAGACATCTCAAGCCGCAGCCACTTACTGACCCACAGAAACTTTGAGATAGTAAATGTTTATTGTTGTTTTAAGCTACTAAGCTTGGAATAATTTTTATGTAGTATATTTTATAGAGAATATGTAAGTGGCTAATATAGATTGTGTTAAAGTCTTTATGCCTAGCACACCCATTGAAGATTCAGGAAATGAATGAAATTCCCTTTTCATATGATAGTGAATTCCAGATGATAGTAAGTCTTTCTCATGCTTGTCTTCTCTGAGTAGAACATTCTCAATCCCTTCAGTCCTTTGTCCCCTGCTTTGCTTCCTCACTCCACGTCTTGTTTCTAAGTCAAGCCTTCAGACATGATTACACTGATATCTCTCACACCGTACACCTGTATTTCTTGCCCAGGTCTCCCTGATAGCCTAAAAGTGCTTCAGACTCACAGGATCAGAATTAAGCACCTCTTCTGTCATTTTCATCTGAATCTGCTTTCCAAAGGTTTGGTCTATATTGCCTAAGTGCACTACCAGCCACTCAGATTTCCAAATCATAAACCCAACATATCTTATGCTCCTCTTTGTAACACAGAATTCTGAGCACATCACTCCCTTGCTTAAGATTCCTTTGGAACTCTGTATTGCCTTCAGGATAGAAGGAATCTAAACTTCTAAGCATGGCAATTAAAGACTTCATAATCTGGCCAGTGCCTACTTTTTCTAGCCTCTTCTCTCACTTTCCATAACTCACCCCAGTCATAACAAACTAGCTTTGCGCAGGCTGTTCTTTATACTTTGAATGCTTTTTTTTCTCACACTGACTCTCCACCTAAAAGAGAAGGCATATTGACTCTTCAAGATGTGCCTTCTAACTAAAACCTTCCCTCCTTCTTTGCTGCATTATTTCCTCTCTTTGTTTTTTAATCATGTTTGATCTTTTGTTTATACAGGTATGCTCTACTAATCTGATTTTCTAGAGTGTGTATGTCTTATACATATTTAGGTTTTTAAAATCATGCAGCTACTCAGAAATATTTATTGAGCACTTTTTTTTCTACTGCATGCCAGTGACTATTGATAGGTGCTAAGAATATAGTAGTTAATAAGACAGACACAATTCATGTCCTTAAGAAACTTCTATCCTAGTGAAAGACACAGGCAGCTGGTCAAGTATGCTTGTAAATACATAGTGTATCAGAGGGTAATAAGTGTCTGCCAAGAAAATAGAGTGAGATAAATTTATTATCTCACTCTATTTTTAGGAAATACAAACATTGGTGTAGGTTGGATATTGTAATTTCACATGTGGTGATCAGGGAAGGCATTTCTGAGAAGGTGACTTGTGAACAGCAATATGAAGGAAAAAGGAAAAGCAAGTCTGGATATCTGGGACAAGAGAATCCCCAGCAAAGGAAAGAAGTATGAGGGCCCTGAGGCTGGAGAATACCTGGAGTACTCTAGGAATTGCCAGGAGCCCAGTGTGGCTGGAGCAGAGGGGACCAGCAAAAGGAAAAATCGTGGGGTCAGAAAGGCAGGGACGGGATGCCGTAGTGTCTTGTAGCCATATGAAGACTTTGATGTTTAAGCTATGTAAGGCAGAAGTCAAAGGAAGGTTTTTGGACACAGAAGTGCTGAGAATAGAGGATAGGTACAAGGATGGAGTCTTATTACTTTTGATAACTTTCCTGAGTAACTGATTCATCATAAGTGCTCATAAATATTAGTTGAATAATTATCCTTTAGCAAGGCCATTAGGCCAATCTAACTACCGTTCTTAGAGTATACTTTAATTAATCTATGTCCTTTTGTAATTGCCATATTTAGAATTAGACCAAAGTACCCAGGTTTAATCTGACAGGGTAAAGAGGAATACACATTCTATGATGTTTCGAGTAAGAGAATACCAGAGATTTTATTTTTTCTTTCGGCAGACAAAAGCACTATTGACCATTATAGTGAATAAACACTCCTTTTCTACATAGTCTTATACTTGGGTAATTGGGGCAGGGGAGAGAAATCCAAGTAAAGGAGTTTATATTTACCTTTGTCGAATTTATATTATTTAAAAATATGATAAAATATTGAAGACATACGATGTTCTAGTTCAGCTAAACAAATACTTAGTGAGCATCTAATACAAGGCAGTTCTTTCCTATGGAATACCAAGTAAGCTTAGCATGGTATACCAGATCCTTTACCAACATGGTTTCATAACATAGGCTTGCTTGAGTGTTGTTTCCTATATTTCTAAATTTTTTTTTGACAGAGTCTCACAGTGGCATAATCTCACCTCACTACAATCTCTGCCTCCAGAGTTCAAGCGATTCCCCTGCCTTAGCCTCTCGAGTAGCTGGGACTACTATGCCCAGCAAATTTTTTGTATTTTAATAGAGACAGGGTTTCACCATGTTGACCAGGATGGTCTCAGTCTCCTGACCTCATGATCTGCCTGCCTCAGCCTTTCAAAGTGCTGGGATTACAGACATAAGCCACCTCACCCAGCCCAATATTTCTGGATTTTTAAACATTCTTTGAGTTGTCGTAAAACAAATAGTTGAATAATTGTTTTCTAATTTACATGATTAGTGTCACATTCTTTAAAGCATTCTATTTTGCCTTCAAGGCAGTTAACATTTTCCTTTCCACGACACAAGGATGCTGAAATGAGGTCATAGACACTATTCATGCTAAACCCCCATTTCTTTCCTTTACCATTTTCCTGCACAAGCAGTCAGGTTGTGCTTTTGCTCCCAAAAGTCAGTACTTACATCTCTTACAGAACGTGTCTGAGAATTTCTACTCTACCCCCACCTCCCAATTGCACTGGCTGGGTTAATAAAGGACTGATGGGTCCTGAGGTGCAGAATTATGCCCTTGCCTCTAGTAAGGACAGCTCTGAGTGGGATCTACACAGTTGGCAGAGATCTCGCATGAGATTCAGCAAACATTCTCCAAGGTCCTTTGCTTGATGTCTTACCTTTGCTTAACTTCCTTTCCTTCGCAGCCTTATTTTTCTGCTTTCCAACTAGGTTTTCTGGAAATATGTTCCAGGCTAATTTATGTGTAATAGAGGCACATGCCTTTCCTCTCCCCTCCCTCTTTGTTTATTTGATCAACTTACTGTACAGATTTATCCTATTAACATTCCTTTCGGTAAGACGATACTTTAATCCACCTTGCACGCAGTTCTTATTCCTCTATCTAGTCTTCAAGAATACCAAACGACTTCACTTTCTCCACCTTTCTAGTTACTCTAAGAAAGAAGCTGGTTTGAGTCTAACATTTCAAGCTTTTCATTAAACAACGATGAGCTTAAGTATATTCTCACTACTTTTCCTAAGTGTTCAAAGCATCTTCCTAGTATTTTGGACCTTAACACCAGCAATATGTAGCTCTTCACCTGCAAAAGCCAGAATTACATTTTACTTCTACCTTGTCCTTTAGACATTGTTCCTTTCTTTATAATCCCTATTCTCCTAAAATCTGATGAAAGCACAATGTCATATAGAGCCTCATCAGATCTGGGCCCTGGCTCCAGCTCTGACATACCCAAAGTATTTTAGGTTTGAAAACAAGCATAACTTCTCTGGATTCCGATTATTATTGTTATTATTTTGAGATGGAGTCTTGCTCTGTTATCCAGGCTGCAGTGCAGTGGTGTGCTCTCAACTCACTGCAATTTGAGCCTCCCAGGTTCAAGTGATTATCCTGCCTCAGACTCCCAAGAAGGTGGAATTACAAGTATGCACCACCACACCCCGATAATTTTTGTATTTTCAGTAGAGATGGGGTTTCACCATGTTGGTTAGGCTGGTCTTGAACTCATGACCTCAAATGATCCACCTGCCTTGGCCCCTCAAAGTGCTGGGATTACAGGCGTGAGTCACTGTGCCTGGCTTCCAGTTCTATTATATAAAAAATAAAAGACTGGGCCAGGTGCCCAAATGTCCATGAGTAAATAGTGGTTTAAAGAAGTGTACTGCTTTCACTTAGTGGAGAACTGTGCAAATATAATTTTTGTTCTTATTTATTCCCAGCCTAGTTCCAAATATGTTTGAGACTATGCAAACATAAAAAATGTAGGTTATGAATAATAAACAACATGGAAATACTCATAGGCAGAACAAACTGTAAATATATTTTTATTATCATTATACAGTATTGGTTAAACACTTAGTCTAGAAAGAAACATGAAACTCTGAAAATAGAGGCTTATAGTAGTAGAATAATGAGTCATATTTTTATTAATACTTTTAATACATTTCAGTATAGGTTTTAGAATGTTTGTATATCACAAATAATATAATAATCTTTTACTTAAAAAAACAAAAAGTTTTCCTCAACTGCCAAGTCTTAACTCTTTTGGGTAAAGAGGTAACCATACCTTCATCCTAGCGTTTATCCTTCTTGGTGATTTTGTTTTTCTTTTTTTGGAGGGAGGGGACAGAGTGTTGCTCTGTTGCCAGGCTGGAGTGCAGTGGCATGACCTCGGCTCACTGCAACCTCCACTTCCCAGGTTCAAGCGATTCTCCTACCTCAGCCTTCCAAGTAGCTGGCACTACAGGTGTCTGCCACCACACCTGGCTAATTTTTGTATTTTTTTTAGTAGAGACGGGGTTTCACCATGTTGGCCAGGATGGTCTCGATCTCTTGACCTTGTGATCTGCCCACCTCAGCCTCCCAAAATGCTGGGATTACAAGTGTGAGCCCATGCCTGGCCTATCCTATTGTTTATCCTGCTTGGCTGTCTTCTATACTGCTATACGTATGCAGGTATATATGGTTAGAGAGAGGTGTGATGGCATTATTCTTGTTGCTTTTGTTAATTTTAATTTATGTTTAATTGCATGGTCACATCTTCTGTCCAATTTGTCTATTAGTTTGTTTTCTTCTTACTGGAACTAATTTGTGAATTCTGGACATTAATAATTTGTCTATCACATATTTTGCAAATATGTTCACTGTGTTCCTAGTTTTTAATGTTCTTTATGAATTTTATTAACATATTCTATGTTATATGATATATATATACATTATATAACAAGTATAATGTTATTCCATCAAATATAAATTTAAAAGTCTGCCATGCACAGTGGCTCATACCTGTAATCCAGGCACATTGGGTGGTTGAAGCAGGGGGTCACTTGAGCCCAGGAGTTTGAGACAAACGTGTGCAACACAGGGAGACCGTCTCTGCAAAAAAATTAAATAATTAGCCAGGCATGGCGATGCACCTGGAGTCCCTGCTACTCAGGAGGCTGAGGTAGGAAGATTGCTTGAGTGTGGGGCTGCAGTGAGCCATGATCATACCACTGCACTCCAGCCTGGGTGACAGTGAGAACCTGCCTCAAAAACAAATCAGTAAACAATTTAAAAATCTGTATAACCAGAGTGATGTCAGTGAAAATGGTCAACCAAAACTATCAGAATAAAATTCGGTAGAACTCTGGAAAACAGTTAAAGGTTTACAGCAACCAAGCAAATGCTGAATCAAAAATAAAAGGCAAACAAAAACAGTAGGAGAGTTTTGTGGCATTTTTATTTTTATGTGCCACACCCTCTTCTCCAGCTTGATAGTGTGTTGAAGATGGCAACCCACATTCCCAGTGTTGGACCCTGGTCGCTGGATGTAAAGGGAGCAGAACAGACCTTATTCCCAATGAACTGTTTGTCTCTTCTAACCTGCCTGGATTCTACCTGAACTACCAATGCAAGGTACTCATCTTTGTTTCACCTAACCTAGAACTCATCCAGGATGAAAAACCAGCAGTTATTCCTCAAAAATGGTATAAGGCAAATGATCAACCCACAGCTACCTGAGGCACAGATAATGATTGAGGTGTACAATAGAGCAATGAAAGGTCTGGGAGGAAAACCTGGGGAGGGAGTTTCTTTTAAAAAATTGGAGTATTTAAGATTTCCTGTGTATACTTCAGAATTTAAAAAGTCATGTGCATGCTCAGAAAAGACCTCAAAAGACAGTAAGCTTTCACCCCTGAATGATCTCTAACCTTAATTCAAGCAAGAAGTGAAGGCTAAGGCAAAGTTGTTAATGGTCTGGATGAGCAACTAAAGAAATGTCTCAGAGCAGAGCCAACTTGCGTAGACTGGGAAATGTTTTTGTTTTTTCTTTTTGCCTCCCCTTATTTTATTTCTATTCTCATATATTCTCTCTCTCTTTCTCTCTCTCTCTGTCTCTCTCCTGAACCCCTCCCCCTGTCTTGTTCACCTTCTGGCCCCCAAGGACTACAAGAAAAATCTCTTAAATTCCACCTGACAACAAGCTAAAGGAACAAAGATTTTAGACAAAGATTACAGACTTTATCATATATTTTAGAAAAATCATCACACAAACAGCTACAACCTAAAGCTGTAGAAACAAAAACAAACCCTGTGCAGGGAAAAATACCTGATTTCCAGAGTTAGTTTACACATTATAATACTCAAAATATCCAGTTTTCAAGAAAGTTTGACTAATTCACAGAAGAAACTAATAGCGACTAACCCTGAAGAAACACATGCATTGTACTTACTAGACAAAGATTTTAAATTTACTATCTTAAATATGCCCAATGAGGTAAGAAAAACCATGGATAAAGTGTCAAAAACAACAAAAACAAGGAAACGAGAATGATGTATGAAAAAATAAAGAATAACAATAAAAAATAAAAATTTAAAAATAGAACATAACAGAAATTCTGGAACTAAAAAGCACAATGACCAAAATAAAGTTTCAATAGCAGTTTCGAGAATGCAGAAGAAAGTTTCTTTGAACCCGAGGGTAGACCAATTGAAATCATTCACTCTTAGGAGCAGAAAGAAAAATAAATGAACAAAAATGAACAAAACCTAAGAGATTTGTGAGATACCATTAACTATACTAACACATGCATGATATCTTCAATGTAAAACATTATGGAAAATTATGTATAGCCATGTAAATAAATAAAGAAATAAAAGTTAATAGAGAGGAAGAATATTTTTAAAAAGTCCAAACTTTCAAAGTTTGATTAAATACATGAATCTGCACATAAACAGTCCAGTGAACTCCAAGAAGGATAAATGCAAAGACAGTCAAATGATAGTCAAATTATCTAAAGCTAAAAACACAGAAGAAATCTTAAAAGTAGTAAGAGAAGTGACTCATCATATACAAGTTATCCTCAATAAGACTAATAGTGAACATTTTATCAGAAACCATGGAGGTCAGAAGGGAATAACATAATATTGTTAAAGTGATCAAAGAAAAAAATATCTGTCAACTAAGAATACTCATCCAGCCAAACAATCTTTCATGAAATGAAAGAGAAATAAAAACATTCTAAACTGAAAAACAAAAGCTGAGAGAGTACTGTTACTACTATACTGCCCTACAAGAACTGCTAAAGTACTTCTTTCAGGCTGAAATGAAAGGACACTAAGCAATGACTTGAAGCCATATAAAGAAATAAAGAACTCTGGTAAAGGTAACCACATAGAATCCAAACATTTTGGAAATATGACTAGACTAGATAATCATGAAGCTGTCTTAAATATTATGGTTCTATAAATTTATCTTCCCAAGATTAAGACTGTGAATCCTCTGGTAGAGAGAATCAAGCTCATTATGCTTTTTATCACAGTTAATGATAAAATGTGGGAACCTCTAAGATTTAAACTAAATGATTAACTACTTTTCTACTCTTTATTATTGTGAGTATAATTGCATTTAAATGAACAAGATAAATATAAGAGCAGTCTCCATATGGGGTAGTTGAAAAATTCAATAAACTGAATCCAGTGTAAAACATATTATGGAAAATTATGTATAGCCAAATGTTATCAGTTTTTCTTTTCTTCATTTATTGCATTTTAGGTTTTGAGGTACATGTGAAGAACATGCAAGATTGTTGCATTGGTACTCACATGGCAGTGTGATTTACTGCCTTCCTCCCCATCACCTGTATCTGGCATTTCTCCCCATGCTCTCTCTCCCCAACTCCCCACCGCTGCTGTCGCTCCCCTGTTTCCCCCTGACAGACCCCAGTGTGTGATGCTCCCCTCCCTGTGTCCACGTGTTCTCATTGTTCAACACCCACCTATGAGTGAGAACATGTGGTGTATGATTTTCTGTTCTTGTGTCAGTTTGCTGAGAATGATGGTTTCCAGGTTCATCCATGTCCCTACACAGGACATGAACTCATCATTTTTTATGGCTGCATAGTATTCCATGGTGTATATGTGCCACATTTTCCCTGTCCAGTCTATCATCAGTCGGCATTTGGGATGGTTCCAAGTCTTTGCTATTGTAAACAGTGCTGCAATGAACATTCGTGTGCATGTGTCATTATAGTAGAACAATTTATAATCCTTTGGATATATACCTAGTAATGGGATTGCTGGGTCAAATGGAATTCTCTTTGTAACAATTGTGAATGGCAATTCATTCTTGATTTGGCTTTCTTTAAGTCTGTTATTGGTGTATAGGAATGCTTGTGATATTTGCACACTGATTTTGTATGCTGAGACTTTGCTGAAGTTGCTTATCAGTTTCAGCAGATTTTGGGCTGAGACAATGGGGTCTTATAGATATACAATCATGTTGTCTGCAAATAGAGACAATTTGACTTCTTCCTTTCCTATTTGAATACTCTTTTCTTTTTCTTGCCTGATTGTGCTTGTTAGAACTTCCAATACTATATTGAATAGGAGTGGTGAGAGAGGGCATCCTTGTCTAGTGCCAGATTTCAAAGGGAATGCTTCCAGTTTTTGTCCATTCAGTATGATATTGGCTGTTGGTTTGTCGTAAATAGCTTTTATTATTTTGAGATTCATTCCATCAAAACCTAGTTTATTGAGGGGTTTTAGCATAAAGGGCTGTTGAATTTTGTCAAAGGCCTCTGCATCAGTTGAGATAATCATGTGGTTTTTTAATTTTCGTTCTGTTTATGTGGTGAATTACGTTTATAGACTTGCGTATGTTGAACCAGCCTTGTATCCCCGGGATGAAACCTACTTGATCATGTTGGATAAGCTTTTTGATGTGCTGTTGTAATTGGTTTGCCAGTATTTTATTGAAGATATTTGCATCTATGTTCATCATGGATATTGGCCTGAAGTTTTCTTTTCTTGCTGAGTCTCTGCCAGGTTTTGGTATCAGGATGATGTTGGTCTCATAAAATGATTTGGGAAGGATTCCCTCTTTTTGGATTGTTTGGAATAGTTTCAAAAGGAATGGTACCAGCTCCTCTTTGTATGTCTGGTAGAATTCGGCTGTGAACCCATCTGGACCTGAACTTTTTTTGGGTGGTAGGCTTTTAATTGCTGCCTCAACTTCAGACCTTGTTATTGGGCTATTCAGGTTTTTGACTTCTCCCTGGTTTAGGTTTGGGAGGATGCAAGTGTCCAGGAATTTATCCATTTCTTCCTGGTTTACTAGTTTACGTGCATAGAGTTGTTTGTAATAATCTCTGATGATGGTTTGTTTTTCTGTGGAATCTGTGGTGTATCCCCTTTATTGTTTTTTTATTGCATCTATTTGATTATTCTCTCTTTTCTTTTTTATTAATTTCACTAGCGGTCTGTCTATTTTGTTGATCTTTTCAAAAAACCAGCTCCTGGATTTATTGACTTTTTGAAGGGCTTTCTGTGTCTCTATCTCCTTCAGTTCTGCTCTGATCTTAGTTATTTCTTGTCTTCTGCTAAGTTTTGAGTTTTTTGGATCTTGCCCCTCTAGCTCTTTCAATTTTGACAATAGGGTGTCAATTTTAGATCTTTCCTTTCTTCTCATGTGGGCATTTATTGCTATATATTTTCCTCTAGACATTGCTTTAAATGTGTCCCAGAGATTCTGGTATGTTG